>CAEGAG010229228.1:0-120460 GCA_903067065.1 Brachyrhaphis terrabensis | reverse complement strand
CTACGGAAGGTACGGCTCTTCTTTTTGAACCATGAAAGAAAGTGATCAGTCAGAAAGTCCATATACTTTGCTGAGGTAATTTTCACACCTTCGGGGACTCTGAAGGGGCCGACCAGCTCTCTCCCCATGCTTTCGGCCCAAAAAAATGACTCCACTACCTCCTTGCTGATGTCGCAGCCGTGTTGGGATGTGGTGGCCATCCACCACCAATCCACTACTGCATCCATCTGGACCATCCAGGGTTGCACAGCAGCCATCAGTGATCAAGTCTGTTTGAAAATTAATTTTTATGTACAGCTGGACCCACTGCGACCATTTCTGCTTGTGAGCTCTGGTTAGGGGTGGCCGAATAGTAGGTTCATGCACCGCAAGCCTCAGGAGGATCCTCCACCTTGAGGTTCCAGAGGCACCAGCAGCTTCAAATAACTGTTTGCTGTTTTGTAAGGGCATTTTAACAGCTGTTCTCATAATCTGATGAATTTGTCTAACAGAAACCTTCCTCATTATGCCTTTATCTGCACAAACCTGTCTTTGTTCTGAATCAGCCACAAATCTCTTCACAGTACAATAACGCTTTAGTTTTTGTTAAATATCTAATGTTTTCATACCTTGTCATACGGCACTACACTATCTGATGATTTTCGTCAGCAGAGCGATCTTTTCTCTTTCCCATATTGCTTGAAACCTGTGGCCTGCTTAATAATGTGGGACATCCTTCTTAAGTAGATTTCCTTTAATTGAGCTCACCAGACAAACTAATCCACCCAGCTCTCTGAAATTAATTATAGTGATTCAAAGAACCCTGACACACAATACCATCTATAAATTTAATAGCACAACAAAAAAAAGAATCTTTATGACACTTAAATCCAATTTGCATAATAATTTGAAACATGCTGTGTAGTCACTTATCCTCCAAACGACAAAGCAGATTTAGCAGATTGACACTTACATTAAACCATGTGGTATAAATGAGAATACTGACTTTGACAATAACTGTCTATGTCTGGTGCATTTTTATTTAAAACATTGTTCTTCATTCAGGGAGGTTACTTCCGGTAGTTAGAGTAGCCAGAAATTTTACTTAAGTAAGAGTAGCATGACTAAGTTATAATACAACTCAAATAAAAGCAAAAAGTATTCCATAGTTCAACTACTCCCAGAAGTCTTTCTCTTTTTTGTAGTTGCAGTAAGAAGATGTAGTTACAGTAGTTACTTTCCACTTCTTCACATCCTTCACCTGGCAATATAAATTTAGATCTTAGCAGGCACTCTCCATCCAGTCTGACTGAGACTGAGGTTGCAAAGAGGAATGAACAAAAATCTCCCTCTTTAGATGGTAGAAGCAAATGATTTGCAGCAGTTGTTTCTACAAATGATTGACTTTGAAGGGGGAATACAAACGCATGTTGCCTGTCTTCAGATATTTGTTTATGATCCTATCCACTCCCAGAAAATTGTGTACTATTTTTGTTTAACTTTGTGCACTACTTTGTGTTGATCTACCGTCTAAGTTTCTAATACATCACATTGTTTAAAAGACACACACTTACAATAAGAAAAACCTTCAACACAGCCTATATCTTCCTAGTCCTTTCAGTCGCAAATTTTTGTCTTTAATGTGTACATTTCTCTGTCTTTCTGCACTCATTTTTATTTCATAGTATTTGTTAGTCAGTTTGCTTTCTTCCACAGTCTTGACCTCTTTAGACTTATAAAAACCTTTTTATGAACACTATAACTGTCTAATATATAACCCTTTTTCAGTTTATTTCTCTGTCTTTTTTAGCAAACTGTTTGTTAAATAAATAGAAATTAAGTCAGGAACAGTATGAAATTTATCTTGATCATAAATCGTCAGTAGAATTCAAGCCGGAAAGTCACATTCCAAAAAGTATCAGCAGAGGGCCCTCTAATTTTAGCAGGGGAAGCTTGCCATAATGGGAGAGTGTCTGTGAAGTGAGCAGAGCAGTCATATGACAGGTTTGGTTGAGTGCCAGCAGTCGGGTCACCTCTGATGCACTCTGGGAGAACAGACGTTGTAGTGATTTGAAAAATACAATTAAAATTAAGAGATTTAAATCTGCCTTTGTCTGACAGGAGATATCAAAACTTATTGTTTTCTAGTAAAACTGGAAGCGCACAGATTGGCCCTGCATCTTTAATGAGAGACTGTAATGACGAAATAGGGAGGTAAGGGTCAGCGACAATTGCATAATCCTTTATGTTCGACAATAGTCCTTGAAGACTCACTCAGTTAACATACCTCCTTTAGATTTTCTCAGATATCAAAGTATTAACCCCAAGGTCAGGTCACTATGACCTTGGGTCATAGTGTCATAGTCATAGTGAGACTGAGTTTCTTTCAGACTCATACCAGAAATCTCCACAGAGCTCTGAAGTTCAGAGGAGGACATGACTTTTTGATAGGACACGATAGGGTTTTTTCTCACATCAGTATGCACGGTGCAAATGTTTTATTTAAAGTCAGCAGAGGCTTTCAGCAGACTTCGGGTTGAATTTAAGAGTGTAGGCGAATGCTATTATTACTGTTCTTACTGGTGGGTTTCAGCTATTGTCTCCTAAAAGAATCGCAGGAACTAACCCTTTGTACTAGTAGGAATTAAGAACATTCTTTCATGCTATGTACCATAATTGGCATCAAAACAAATTCAACATACTGGACTGCTGAGAATAAAATATCTAAAAATATATATTCTAATTGAAGGTTGGATATAATGCAGATGCTCCATCTGCTGGGGTCCACAGAGAAGCAGTACTAATCTGTTGGTGAGCCTGCACTGACCTCTACTGGCTCAAATTCACAACATTCATTTTAATGTGTTGCTGCTCTTGACCTTACCTTGCAAAATGCAATGAAATGATGTTCTAAATTGCTGCATGGGATGTAACCCTTTCAATTGATCTTTCACTGTGTTTTCTTTTTACTTAATACACCAGTGGGAAAAGCAAAAGTTCACTAAATGTTTACAAACAATGCTTCATAATGTGATGACTGATACTTTGACAGTGATCTATTGCTACTATTTATTTATTTTCAGGGATATTTTATTGCTACTATTCATGGGAAAGGGTTGCTGAAATATGGCTTTATGATAAGATCAATGGCCATTAAGGTTTTTTTTATTAACATGTTTTAATTCTTTAGCTTGTCTTTTCATATAGTCATTTGCTTAGTGGGGAAAATGTTGATTGCAACATTGTAAGTTAGTGATTAATTTGTGAAACAGGCTATTGGAAGAATAACAGAGTAGTAAAAAGTAATACCTAGACTCTGAAGTTATTGCGTACAACAAAGCAAGAGCAAATCATACAAAAAAATGTCGTGTACATAATTGAATGGCACAAATGAATCAGACATCTGCTTCTCTATAGCATACACCTTAACCCTCAGTTACATTTCAATAACGAACGAACACATTTTGGATTTCACGTAGTTTGTTCACAAAATTAGACAGCTCTTGTGATATTGTAAACAAACAAATAAAAGAACGGTATTATTAATATTATTATACATCATACATGGATCAGGCACAATGACCCTTATATACCTACATAGACCTAAGTCGACGATTAAGAATCAACAACCGATCATCAAAATCATTTAGGACTTTTTTATAGTATCCTCGTATCCTCATAAAGCTTACTCTATAGTTGTTTTTCAGGGGCATTGACAGGGAGAGCCAATGAGCTTCCTCTTTATTGTGGCAGTGGGCGGTACTTCCTCTGTGTGTTACGTATCTGTGGGTGGCAGACGAGCTTTTTTGTAACAAGTCGTTTAACCTGCTCTTCTGGAGCTGGTTTGCTTAACAGACTTGAACAGAGCCCGCTATTCCTTTTTCATCCATTGGAGTACAGCGATAGTAAAGCAATGGAGGCCATCACCGCTACAAGGTCATTTTTGCTAGAGTACCCTAAAACTTTTGCTGTGGTCACACTTACAGGTAACGTACTGGCATCCCGAGTCTTTATTTAAAAATCGTTTTAAATAAACCACTTACTTATGAGTAACATTAAGTCGTGTGTAGCATCTATAATGTTTTAGTAACTTGGCTCTGCCCCAAAAATACATTTATTGAAATAAACGAATTTCCGAAGCTTGCAGAGTAAAGGGTGAACTGTATTCGATTTTTTTTCTTCATATATTTATTATCTCATGATAATTATCTGATGGATGGAAACGTGGCATACAAGGTTAACAGAAAATTGCTAACTACACTTCGAGGACATCGTTTAACAGTTGGTACGTTCCTTGACAGTCAGCCGGCGCGCGAGTCGGCCAGTGACACGAGCGGTTATTATAGCGTTTTTGTAAACGAGAACAAACACTTTGCCTTAAATGAGAGACCTAGTACAGCAGTATGCTCGCTATATGATTAAGTCGTTGATTATAAATGTGCGAAACTTAAACATAAATTTCCAGAAATCGGGTGTTTTACACATGTTGCAGAGTTAGATACTGACTCAAACGACTTTAAAACAAAATATAGACAATCTTTTTATACTTATATTATGAATACGGTTGGAGTTTGGTTTTCCTGCATTCAGTGTCGTATTTCAACAATGTAATTTCTAACTTTAATCTCCGCCCACACATTACACTGCTCTGTGTACCGGCTGGAAAATGGTGCGTACTGTCAGGGAGGTTGTTTAGATTTTGTTTCTTACGGTTTTGTAATTGGCTTATTACTTGAGCAAGAAGATACTGAGGCATTTTACATAAATAATTTCTGTAATCACTAATGTTGGGCAATACAGTATAGCCTACTGTTGCTTACTAATTAAACAGGTCGAATGTCATTGTTTATAATTGTGTAAATGATCTTTTCATGTGTCGTTTCACGATGGTGGAATGTCCCAATGAGCAAAACCGGGGTCTTCAGAGAGCATCTCCTACCCTGGCATCTACCCTTCACATACCTTCTCTACTGCAATGTCTTTTTCTACACATCTCTCTGGGCTTTTACTCTGTTTCTACACTGTCTCTCCTGTCATTAGTTTTCTTATTATCTGCATTTTTATATCCTCATTTGTGTAGTGCAGTTCTTGCCTGCCACATACAGAAACATAAACATTACCAGCAAGGCTTAGCCCTAAAAATTGTTAAAGTTGTGGACCTTAATGTAGTTTAGTATCTACTACTTCTGGTTTTCTCACTAACTGGAGATGAGGCAAGAAAAATTTTACTACAAAATGTATTCAGTTGGAAAAATATTTAAAAAAATCCTGGACACACAAAAAATATAATAATACCAACTCACTCTTTAAAACAGCAGCTCAGACAGCTTGCTCTTGGTTAGTTTTCCTTGAAAATGCAAGCTGACTTATTTTTCTTAGTCAAATAAATTGCCTCAAGTCATTTGAATTTAACCAAGAGGTCAAAATGCAAAATAATTCATTTTCATATGAAAAGATGGAACAAGACTGATGAAATACAGGTTTGTTATGTTCCATATACTTTGCAAGAAAGATATGCAACATTTTTTTCTTTACTCTCTGACATTAAATCAGTCTAAGTTGCTCTTGTTTTAGGTTAGTTATGATTACCTAAAATATTTTTTATTCACTAAGTGCCATCTAGGTTTAAATTCAGAACTTTAATTCAGAAATAATTTAGGGTCAATCTCTGTTTGGATGAAACAATGAATTTCTGGGGATGTTTTTATTATTATTACTTTTTAAAATCTTTTCTTTAACAAGCCAGTTACTTGTTAATATTGCTGCCACCCTTGTATTTCTCAGTTACTATTTTCGTTTGAGGCTTTAAAATTTCCACTTTTTTCCTCCAAATGTAATTATGGTCAGAGTGTTCAGTTTTTTCATCAGATCAGAGGACATGTTTTCATAACTAAAATCTTTGCCCTGGTGTGCATTTGTAAACTGTAATCTGGCTTTGCTTTCGGGGAAATGGCTTGTTCTTTTTTGAGTCGCCTTTGAGCCCATGACAGTACAAGCTTCAATTCACTGCAGACGATGAGACTTACCAGTTTCACTTAGTATCTTATCTTGCGTTTTCTTTTGTTTTGTGGTCGACATCCACATTTTGCATCATGCTTTTCAAAGATAAACATGACACCTTTAGGCGTCTGGAAATTGTTTTAGAAGCTTACCATTATATGGCATCATCATTTGGGTTTTCTAAAAAAAAAAAAAAGGCTTAGTAATCTTAATTATGTACAGATCTAAGTTTGAAGGAACTACTAAGGGATGGAATAATTTTTAGATTTATTTTGGTAACTATCTGGACATTTTTTGTACAGGAGTGGGTTTGTTTGGATTTAAAAAATGGATGGCCGGGGGTGTGTGTCACAGCAAAGCCCGCTTAGATGGAAAGATCGTCCTGATCACCGGAGCCAACACTGGAATCGGCAAAGAGACCGCCGTTGACCTGGCCAGAAGAGGTTAATATTTTACCTAGGTTTTAAATATTGTGAGAAATACACAGTTCTGTTTAATATTACGGCTTGTGCTTTTGTGTAACAGGTGCGAGGGTAATCCTGGCCTGCAGAGACATGGACAGAGCTAACAATGCTGCAGAGGAAGTTAAAAAGAAGAGTGGAAATGACAATGTTGTTGTCAAAAAGTTGGACTTGGCTTCCCTGCAGTCGGTGCGTCTGTTTGCAAAAGACATTTCAGCAAGTGAAAAGCGTCTGGATGTTCTCATCAATAATGCAGGTGGCTAATGACTCAAACCTGACTCTTGATCAGGGGTGTTTCATGTTCATCAGCTGTCAGATGTTTCTGTGGTTAAGTAAATAAATCAATGTTCTTATCTTTAGGGGTTATGTGCTGCCCACAGTGGAAAACTGAAGATGGGTTTGATATGCAGTTTGGTGTGAATCATCTTGGCCATTTCCTTCTAACAAACTGCCTCTTGGATCTCCTAAAGCAGTCAGCACCAAGCCGCATTGTCAATGTTTCCAGTTTAGCACATGAAAGAGGTGAAGTTATTTTCTCCTATTTGCTGTGCTGTGAAATCTTTCAATGATTCTTGTATGTTTTACATCTTTCCAGTTCTTTAAATAAGAATGTCCTGTCTTTATTTCACAGGTCAAATCAACTTTGATGATGTAAATCAAGAGAAAAACTATAATCCTTGGAGAAGCTACTCTCAAAGCAAACTTGCCAATGTCCTCTTTACAAGGGAGCTGAGTAAAAGGTTACAAGGTACTAAGCTCTTTTTCAACTTACTTTAACAATATTGTATTTTCAGATTATTATTCCAGCATACAGATAGCAACATATATTGTAAAGATGGTTTAAAAGCTATAAAATAAATTCCTGTTTGCTGTAATATCGTCTCATTATAAATCCAAATTTTATTTTCTCTATTAAGTAGCAAAAAATGCTACATTATTATTATTATCATCATTTATTTAGCTGCTCTTTGATGCAATTGGCCAATTGCATCAAAGAGCAGCCACTGTCATTCTATCATTTTTTTTTTCAATAAAAAACATAAACTGCTAAGCTGCATTTCAAACGAAACCTACAGTGTTCCCATGGAACTTATAGTCGTCCCATTTTCATTTGTTAATGTCTCTTCCTTTTTGTTATTTGTGAACTTTGAAGAGAGTGCTGGGTTTTGGATTAAAAGTCCATGGGTCTAGCTTGTGATAATTTAACAGAATTTAAGAATTTATGCTGTAAAACTTAACAATATTTACATTAACAGCTTTTAAATAAATAAAACCTGAGACACATCCCAACTAACTATTAACCACATCCCAAAGATCAATAGCAGTCGCAGCACCTTGTCTCTTAACTTAAAATCTATAAAGGATTCCAAAGAGGATGTGGATGTTTTCATTTGTGCCTCAGAACATAAACTGTTTAAAACCCTGGAACATTGAAGGATTTACTCCATCTTTCCTCACAGATGGCTGTAAACAAACATCAGTGATTTGAAATGCGTTTTATTACATTTATGGCAGCAAAAAATTAACTGTAGTGTTTTAAACTGATTTGATTGACTTATAATGAATAAAAAGTAACCAAATGTGAAAAGCTCTTCCCTCCATAAAATTCCATGTAAATGCTTTAACTTGTTAATCAGTTTTTACGTGGGTGGAAAAAGTGGGGAGTCAATAATGGCCCCAGGACAATAGCCTGGTTTCTGGAAAAGCTTTCTGTACTTTATTTGCATCTTTATTTAAAAAAAAAAAAAAAAAAAAAAGTTATATCATTCAGCCATCTATAGCCACCCTCCAACTTAAGAAGAAAGACATAACATACCTATGTTGTACTTAAAGCTTTTTGGCCCTCCAATTTTGAACATTAAGAGAAATTGACCTCTGTATGTATCATATTATAAATGTACACCAGGGAAGTCATGTAATACTAACTTTAAAAAAAGTAAATAAAACTAATATTTCATTAACATTTATTTTATTTGACCCATTTGTGGTCCCTTATATCACCAAAATCTTGCTTTGTTCCCCCTCTGAATAATAGTTATGAGTGTGAGGTATAAAATATGTAATTTAAGATTGATTTTAAGTTGTTTTTTTTTTTTTCTCGAGCTTCTTTACAAGGGTAAATACATTGAGGTCATCATGTTTTACATGGTGTCTTTATTTAGGTACTGGAGTAACAACGTACAGCCTCCACCCTGGAGTTATTCGCACTGAGCTTGGCCGACACTTCTTGCCCACAATACCCCTGTGGAAGAAAGTGTTATACAAACCATTCAGCTTCTTCATTAAGAATCCCACAGAGGGCGCACAAACCACTATCTACTGTGCAGTGGAGAAAAGCCTGGAAAATGAGAGTGGATTGTACTACAGGTCAGTCACTCATCATCTTTAATTCAACTATTAGTGTCAATATTGCAGCATCTGATTTAATGGAGCTTTATCAAATGTGAATTAAACAGCATCAGAACCAAAGTGATTTTGCTGACTGACTGATCTTATGTTATGCTATTAGTGGTGCTTTTTGTGTCATCTTAAAGTAAGTACGATCTACATCATTAGGATCTAACATTAAAAATTTGATCTGGATATGTGTTTTTATGTGTTATACTAGTTCATTTTCTAGTTATTGTTTATCTATGTATTAAATGTTATTTCCTTGGATCAAAAATCCTAATTGGGAGCATAAGCTAGTTCATTTTGCTGAAAAAATAAATTTAAAATGAGAATAAAATAGCTAAATATGTGATTTTTATAAATGATTGCTACAACTTTGCGTCTGCACATTATTTCACAAAATATCTCCTTGTTGCTGTCTTTTATTTTATGTTTAGTAGCATGTTAAATTTATTGAAAATTCAATAAGACCTAAAATAAATTCACTAAGATCTCTAAAAAATTACTTGCTTTAGAATTTGATCGGTTACAATGTTCTCAGTCTGCCTAATGTCCTGATTAGCAGTGCTTTTAATCAAGCACAGCAAACAGCAACAATAACCTTCATTAAGAATTAGGAGCCTTGTCATGATGAATTTCACTCAGCATTCACGTTGCTTTTAACTCTGTTTTGCTCTCTGTTAACTCACAAAGGATATTTGCGCCTTTTCAGGTCGCTGCTTTATGATCACCATCAAATGTGGTGACATTGTCTGTCATCCAAATGGTGCTTTCTAGACCAGGTACAATGGGTGCAGCAGAGCTTCCTTAGCATAAAATAACTGCTTGCTGAGTTGATGAGAGCAAAGCTGTGGGCTGGAAAACCAAAGCAATTATCTGCAACGCATTTAAAGAACGTGTAAAGGTGAAGCACATTACAGAGGTGGTTGATAAGTACCTATAAGAAAAGCTCTTTCACAATATGCAGATATTGTAGAAGTAGGTGCAGCAATATCAATGTAAAGAAAAAAATGCTACGTAAAGAAGATACAATTTTAAAAGTGATTTCTCAATTTCTTGCCTTTCTAAGGTGTTGTGGAAAAAAAATATTTCACCAAGCACTGTCAGGCAAAATCACTCAATCAGGTTTATTTGGATAAACTTGATTGTGCACGATATAGAGAGCTTGTAGGGCAATCAATAATGAAGCAGGTCTGGGTGAAAAGCTCTGCCAGGCAGAGACAACACATGAGTTTTATACCAAGGATAAGGAATTCAAAACAAGGGGCGAGACAGTCTGGTTCTGATGCAGTTGTAGAAAACAACTTCCAACTTTGTACATGTAACTTAAATAGTTTTTTTGGTGAGAGTTCACACGCATTTAATATAACATGATCAGCAGATGTTAACTTGTAGTAATTCTCCACCACAATTTCCCTCCTTTTGATTATAAGTAAATCTGTAATATTTACTATTAATCACATGCCACATTTTATTTCATCCCCACTGATTATATAAAAGGAAATAAAAAAAAAAAATTATGGTGAGAAGTGAAAAATTATCCCATACATTTTAAGACATTACGTATTCGTTCAGTCATTGAAACATTATTCTGTACGATGAAACAAAATCATATACGCAAGATATGAAAAACCTACCGGCATTCATCCATTCATCCCTTTATTGTTGTCACTTCTGCTAGGTAGGAAAACCTCTCCTTGCCAGGGAGACAGTTCTCTATATGTTTTGTCATCTTTAAGGAAACTTCAAAAGGGGAAATTTGAAATAAAGTATTTGGAAGTAAAGTACCAGTGGAATACCAACCTGTTTTCTAAGTAATATTTCTAATTGCTTAAATAAGTAATTATTTTAATCCCAAATTCTTCCCTGCAAAATAAGTGCATGCATTTCAATCCTTAGACCTCCCTAACACCTGATACTTATGAATTATTTAATTTTCTGTTGCATATGTTAATGAAAATGTAGGTTTTACACAAATGTTAATCCTAAATTTAAATCTAAAGTTTATTTTAATCCTAAATTAAAATTTAGTCTTTAGGTAATAGTAAGTCATCCTCTTATGAAAATCTAATTAAAATTTAATATAATCTCATCCTCTTTGATTTTAATATAACCCATGTTATATTATAATCAACAAGTAAAATTTTTATGTTGCCCCATCTGATTCTAATGCACCCACTTCAAAATACAACAAAACAATTTCAAACTGAACTTCATCCTTTTTGATTCTAAATAAACCCAAGTTATAAACAACCAAGCAACATCTGATTTCATCCTCTTTGGTGAAAATTAAATATATGAAAAACCAAGTCATTTCTGAAGTTGATTTTCTCTTTTGGTGCATATTTAAGGATAAGAAGAAAGGAGAGGGATATATTTTGTGAAACATAGGCATTTTTGTTTTAAGTAAAGCATGGTATTAGTAAAGACATTCTTGTTATAATTATAAAACAGTGCATGAAGTTACAAAGCATTCATTGGTCACTTAATTTCTTCAAGTAGGTAGTTCAGCATTAAAAGTTAGAAAATTTCGTTTTAATCTTTTGCAGTTAGTTAAGTTTTTGTCAAATCAGATTTTTATGCTACTTTAGTAAAAATCTCCACAATATTTAATTTTGGAGTTCCAGCCTAAAGTTAGCATATTAAGACATTTAGTTAATTTGTTTAATCTAAATCTTAAGATCTTATTTTAATGTGGTAACAGAGAACATAAATTATACCAGTAACTTTATACCAGTTTACCAAATTTGTTCATATGCAGACATAGCATATGGTATATAGCATTTTTGAAAAGTATTCTTTTTCTAAACGGATTATGTTAACTTTTTAACACTTAAATTTAAGGTGTTTTTTTTTGTTTGTTTTTTTTATAATAATAAAAAAGAAAATAAGTGTTCCAGGTATCTGTTTTACTCTTCTACTCTTTAATAAAACCCAGTCCAACTAGTTCCCTTTAAAGGTCAAATTATCACTAAGTAGAATCCACCTGTGAGTAACTTAGTCTCAATATAAATGCAGCCGTTTGGTGAATTTCTTAGCTTTGTTAGAGAACATCAGTGAACAAACAGCTTCATAAAAATCAATGTGTGCTACAAACAGGTCAGTGGAGTTTAATGTGGAAAGAGCTTGGTGTAACTGCAGATCGTCCATTCACCTAAACCATGAGTCTGCAACTCTAGCTGGATTGAGTGCAAAATGGCTCTTTGGATGTAAAGGTTGCAGACCCATGACCTAAACTGACAAATATTGAAAACCTTGTAGACTTGCTAAAAAGACGAGCTGCTGTATTTGCAATGGAAGGTGATTCTACAAAGTATTGAGTGAGAAGGAGGAAATACATATCCATGCCACAATTTTATTACTAAAAAAATATTAACCGTTTTTCATTCCTCTTCACCTATATTCACTGCTTTGTGTTTGTCTATCGCATAAGGCCCAGTAACTGCACTGATACTTGTTGTAGCCGTGAGGTAAAAATACTTCAGCAACGCAATAAAATGTAATAACATAATAACCACTATTTCTACTATAAAATAGGCATTTGCTTTTATTAGTTAAACCTAACACTCTTGCAGTTCATTAATGGCTGTTTAGTAATTAAGTATTTGTCTCCATCTTGCTCTTTGCAAATTTAAAAGGGCTCCAACTCCTCATTAACTTGTTTTGATCCCCAATGTCTATAAATCTAATAAACTCAATGATCTTCTTAATGGAGTAAACACAAAGAAAATATTGACTGGATCTTGGATTGTGAGGAAAGAAAGAACTGTCCTGCAGACAATGATATATTTACTTATTAAATTTACAATGTCTCTTTATCAAGAGGTGGCTGAATAACCATCATTATCTTGGACAAATATTGCTTTATTACCCTGTAAATTACTGCCTGGTTGCCAGTTATTTTCATTTATTGCCAAATAATTAACTTACTCATGCGTACTTGTGTGAATCAAGTCATGTGTTTAACATCCAATTCCTTCCCTGATTACTGCAGCGACTGTGCCCGTAAAGCTACCGCCCCTCTGGGACGTGATGATGAAGTTGCCAAGAAGCTGTGGGATCTGAGCGCCTCCATGGTGGGTCTGCCACAGTCAGAGTGACGCACATGATGGTGGCGATGGCTGTCGTCGTCTTCACGGCACCAAACTCATCGCAAAGCCACCCCAATAATGAACCAACAGTCTTTCTGGGGAGCAACAGCGTGACTTTTAACCAATAAGTTAGCTAGCAAAACACAGGAATTCATGTTTGATAGACATTTATTTAGAATGTACAACAAACTACTTGCAAAAATACTATCTATTCAGCTATATTGTATTTTCTCTGTTTAAAAAGTAGCACTGCTTCACAGATAAGTTACATGGAAGCTGCGCGATCCTTAAATTGTCATTAAATGACATTTCACCAGTGTCTGCATGGACTGGGAATTTATATATTTTCCGCTTTTACATGAAAAAAACATTTAAGACATGAACTTTCATTAGACTTTCTTTTTTAAACACTGCTAAGGTTGACATTTTTTATGAGCATTAAAATGTTGTCAAACATCATAGCCTATTGTCTTGCCTATAAGGCATAATGTTGATTAATATCATGTTCACTCATTCTTTGTCTTTGTTTTGCTTTATGTCAAATGAATAATGTAGACATTGCTAAAGGTAGTTCAATATTTTTGAAGTGAGATTCTGCTGAGCAATAAATATCTTTACTTCATCTTTATAAAGTCAAAATTCATCCTAAGTCAACTAAGCCGTGATCCATAATGTCACAAACAACACAAACGTTTGTGTTTCACACAAGAAGGTAATTTGAGGCACACAACCTCCAGCTTTGATTTATTATTATTATTATTTTTGTAAATAAACTTTAGCATGTTTGTAAATAACTGTCCAGTGCAAACTTAATGACAGCTTAAAAGTTGATAAAATATTACTAGCATAAAATTGCTATGACATTTTATCGATTTGAGTTCTTTTATGACACCTGCGTTGATCTTGGCTTCTCTTGAGATTACCATTTAACTTCACCCTCAGGAATCTAATAACATGGATTTGTACTTAATAAAGACAAAGAGAATTATCATTTTCAGGTAAGAAAATAATTACTATCCCTTCAACAGAATATCACTTCAAAAATTCTATAGGACTATCCTTAGAAATTCATGAACATAAATGAATTGCCTTCATATACTAAATATATCTGTTCATTTGTCTTTTTTTGTTTCTTTTGCTTGAAGGCACTTTTTACAAAATTGCTACAGTCAGGTTTCATCCCATTCAAGCTACATCTCAGAGAAGTGTTTCACTCCTGTGTCTTTTTCCAGAGAAATGATCATTTCTATATGCACATAGTTTACCCAAGTGGCCTGCTGGCTACAAAATGAACCCTGCTATGTTTCTCACAAATTATATGATCATGTTAAAGAGCATTTGGCAAAAAGGGTACCATGTATTCACATTTACATTCAAAAGTATTACATATACAGGGAATGTTGCAAAGATAATCATTATTCTGGGTGTAACCCAGGAAAGAAATCTATCTATATTGCTTAGATTCAATATATATTCATGTAGATTTATTTGTTTTAAATTATACATTATTCAACATCTAGTTAGCCGTGTGTACACACAGCTGAACCTATGGATGTACTTCCTGCCATTATAGGGTGTTTTTGTTTCTACTACCACAGTATTTGCTGCATTAACATCTTACCTAACTAATGTGGAGGCTCCTCAAAATCATAAAGCTGTTTCATCTGTTCCACTTGCATAGAGTGCCTTCTTACAAGTTTCTTCTTAGACTTGAGACCTCCTGTCTTTAGTGTGTTTGGTGCTACTGGGGCTATAGATTTAATACCTGCTAGAAGGGGTGAAGAGGGCTTGTTACTGGCCCCAATATCAGGAATGGGTGGATTTGGGTTAACGTTGAGAGGGGGCAATTGGCCGGGCCTAGTGTGGGAGATGTAGTCCAATAGTAGTGTGCCAGAGCCTCTCCTTTCTAGGAGGCCAGGTGGACGCCTTCGCGCCGTGCTTGGAGAGGAGGTGCTCGCATTGCTGTCAAGAGATTCTCTAGAACTGGTGAGCATGGCAAGTGGAGAAGTGTTTAGTTTCCTTCGCTCCACTGGGACTTTAGGAGAGTCTAACATGGCAGAGTCTGAGTACAGCTGCGAGTCTGAGTCATAGTGATCATTTCCCAGACGTCTCCTGTGCAACGTGTCTCTGAGGCTGACTTGTCCACTGCTGGAGCTGCTGCCGTTCTCCTGCTCCATGGGCACGGTACTGCGGCGAGCCAGCGGCTGGTGCTGTCCGAGAGATCTTTCGTAAGACGGCTTAGATGTTGGCGGGACTGATAATGAGGTTGTCATTTTGCACGGTTGGTCCCCCACCAGTGGGAAAAGGCTATCCTTCCCATCTACGCTGCTCTGCCGGGACAAAGCGGATCTCTTATTCAGAAAGAGTCCATTCACCCCGGCAACAACATCTTCATCAGAGCTGGCTTTCTTACTCTCCTCATGGGCAGCAGCTGCAGCAAGGACAGAAGGTGCAATCAGGCCCCAGGGTTCTGATTGAAGCCGCTTCAGCTGAGGCAAACGTGCTCGCTTCGGGTTTGCGGGCCGGCGACTTGGAGATGTGGGTCCATTTGTGAGCTTTGATGCTGCGACAGAAGTTTTTAGTTTTGTCTGGAAACTGAAGACTGTGTTTTGTTGCTCTTGCTCAGATGTGGAAGATGCTGTGACGTTGACGTCAGAAGGAGAGGCGCAGTATTCTGGAGATGACCTCTCGATCAACTCTGGAGATGGCGGTACATTTAGATACTGCTTGGTTGTTTTAGTGCCGGATGGTGACTTGTCTGTAGTGATGATGATTACTTCCTTTCCTTTAGCTTTGCATGCATCTAAAAGCAACTTTAATGTCTCCTTGTCGTCCGCATTGATGGCATAGACCAGAGCTGAGGCCCCACTCCTGTCCTCGAGACTGGGATCAGCACCGTTGCTTAGCAGATGATCCACCACCTCGTGCCCAGCCTTATGGATGCAGGCATGCATTAGGGCTGTCCTGCCCGCCTTGTCCTGTATGTTTGGGTCTGCTTGGTTGTCCAGCAGATATTTGACAAGCTTTGACTTTGTCACACTTTGCTGGTCAGAGTGTGTGGACATGCAGGCCACCATGAGAGGCGTCTCTCCACGTTCATTGCTTTCATTGATGTATGCACCTCCTTCCAACAGGAGCCTGGTGAGTCTTAATCGTTTGAGCCACACTGCCTTCAGGAGAGAATTTCCATCTGTGCGCAGCTCCAAAATGTCTGCCATATCCCCAACCTGTCGCAGGTCCTTTTCGTGTTGAACTCACAGCTCACAGACCTTTGGAGAAAGTGTGGAATTAGTTCAGCATTCAACATTTTCCAAAATTTAGAAGATAGGATTCACAGGGCTATCTGTGAAAATATCTGTGTGACCAAGCTGTGTGCAAATCTGAGTTAACCCTTAATTAGTGGTGATTCTTAGAAGAATGGTATTCAGATTTGTTAAAAAACAATAAAGTAGCTCTTTAATCAAAACTGAATCTGAAGCTGTGAAAAGAAAAAATCTACTTCATAAATTACCTACTGACAGTCACACAGCTCTTTATACCAACTCTGTTCTTTATTAAACTGACATGCAAAATAAGCAACAGAAAACCTGTTGGGAGTAACTGACTTTTTAATGTCCTGGCTGCTTCCCCAAGACTCTGCCACCCTGGGCAATAAGCCATACCACCTGTATCAAAAGTTGCCTTTAACTGTAATTATTAAATAAGATGGAAAGACAGGTCTACTATTAAAATAGTCCCTCCAAAAAACATTGTTTTTTCACTGACTTACCTTGCTCACATTTAAATACCTTATCTATGAATTTAGTATGCTTTTTTTGTGTGTTTACATAAATTACAGCCAAAGCAAATAACCTCACATTCTCAAAGACTGCGAATGTTTGTGTCATGCAGATTGTGGGGAAGAAATGCCATCTTCTAAAAGCTGGTGGTAATTTTGGAGCAGGAGAAGAAGTAAACGATGGTATACAGTAAAATGGTACAGGTATGCCACAGAAAGTAGAGTTGATCCTTTTTACACTAAACACTTAGTGTCCAAATTGGACTTATATTTTTCCGTTTTTGTACAAGTACAATAACAATCACAGAACATATCTGTGACTCAAGTCATGTGCCTGTGGAATGTTCTGAGATTTTTCACATGCAGAGGTATAACTGTATTTGTTCACACAATTCAAATGAATCCATTAAAGTGATGCACAACTCCTCTGATATTCACAATCAACAGCATCATTATAATTTTAAAAGTACATCTTGATTCCTTTAGTCGGATTTTGTTCTTTATGTTTCTAGGAATGTTTATTTAAAAATAAATTTCATCTGTTGTATTTGTGATGAGGGAGAGAACAATTGTAATCTGTGGCAGATATAGGTGATAACATCTGCTTGGCTCGAAATGCATGTTTGCACTTTCTATGTGTTTAGTACAGCCATCTTTGTGCAGAAACAAAGCAAAACAATACCAAAACAAATGATGGAAACTGAATTACTTCAACTTCCCTCAGTTTGTTTATTTAGTGCTTACCTACATTTTCACAACCAGTAGGTGGCAGTCCGATATAACATAAAAATCATAAATATAGGTTAATAATATCTGATCTTTTGTAGTAGACGTATTCTTTAGGGTAAATAACAAATCAGACGAAAGCCTCTTTTATATAACATGTAGCTTTTCCATGCACTGAGGAGGAAAACTAGGTGACACAACCTGCTAGAGTTCCAAACACAACTGATCTATGATCAGGTTGTGTAATTTTGTTTAAAAATATTCAAAACTGATATTTTATCAATAAAGCAGATTGCCATCTATTATCATAACCTGTATGCAAAAAAAAACAAAAAACAGAAGCAGAAACAGATGATATGTTTAAACTAATCTTATTTCTAGTGAGTAATACGTGTATAAGACACTGCAATTTAGCGTCACGTTTTTATATCTAAATTTAAAACAGCATCACAAACATCTGTTGGCATTAAATGACGGCCCAGTCAGAGTCGTCGTGATGAACTTGGCAAGAGAGACGCGCTTTGTTATAACCTGAAACAGCTGATTGGATAATCCTCTGTTAAATTATGCAAATAGGCTATATTTAAATTATATCGCAAAGAATAAGCTGTGTTTATGGGGAATATGTTATTTTTACTTCATTTTTTTTTTTTTCATGGAATGTGAGTTTTGTTTGCCAGTCACCCCGCCTCGACGCAAGACAAGGACATAAAGTTCACAAACCTTCATTCGCGATCATTTCTGCAATTGAACAATCTCAGGGACACAACTTCATGCGCTTACCTGCTCAGAGAAGAGTCTCTCCATATTCAAAGTGTCCGGTGCCATCTGAGAGGGTTTATACATGGAGGGGCAAATAACTGATTCAAAACACAAAGTTTGTTGCGGTATCCTTTATTTTTCCAGCCGCGGCAGCTCCCATCGATGCGTCCTAGTTTAGGTTACAGTGCGCCGTCCCTCTCTGTCACCATGAGCACATGATGACGAGCTGTGTGGCTTTTTGTTACGGAGGCGCGCTACATCAGTCCAATGGGGTGTATTCCGTTCACTGCGCACTCAGGGATCACAACCTGGAGATGCGGAGGGTTATAAATAACTTAGTTTCTTGCTTGCTGAATGAAACGTGTTGTCTCTTGACGTCAGAGTCGCCCGAAATAAACTGCGTCTGATGAAAAACCTCTGTCCCGATCTTTACATCTGAAAGGACGCAAACAAAAACGAGCGCCACCTCCTATTGACATTGCAATTGCTCTGCGTGCATTTCTTTGCGATTATAGAGGGAACACTGAAGAATGGAAGTAGCAGAAAAGCGTTTTGGGCAGCTGATGATAAAAACAAGTGAACATTTAAAGGACGTCAAAATTATGAATTCATCTGCTCAGAGAACAGTAGTTGATTTGCGCTTCAAAATTAACACGTTTTCCCTTCTCCACCACATAAGGACGGAATAACACTGTTTACTACTAAAAGAAAGGTAACCTGCCTATCTTTGTGAGCCTTCCTATAAGTTCTTTTAGGGAAAAGAAGAAAATAAATCCTGTCCATTTATATTATTAGTAAATAAATTAATTTTGTTCAAACCGATATGCTTAACTGGAACTTTTTGTTTGTCAAAAAAAAAAAGAGCTCCCCTCATTGTAATACCCCAAAATAAATTCCAGTGCAACTCCTTTTTTTTATTTTTCCAGTAAAGTTCACCTGTGTGTAATTATACCTCAGTGTAAATACAAATTTTCTGTGCAGGCCTTAGAGGCCTGTTAGATAACATTAGTGACCAAACAGACCCAAAAATACCAAGGAAAACTGCAGACAAGTCTGGCATAAAGTTGTAGACATTTAAGTTAGCATGAGGATTTTTTTTCAACCCAAAATGAGAAGTGACTGGCATAACTGCAGACTTACTAAGTCATTACCGGGCTTTTAAATTGGCAGATAAAGAGAGAATCAGTCAGAGAGATTAGCTGCAGAAATTGCACCACTCAAGGGAGAGAATCTGACTACAGGGCAGCCACACCCCAAAAATCTGACTTTTATGCAGGAGTCGGAAGCAGAAAGACATTGCTGATAGAAACTCATAAGAAGTGCTGTTTGCAGTCTGTCATGGCAAACGTGAATAAAGATCGGATGAGACAAGAATGAAACCTTTGGAGCTACATAAAAAGCACTAGGACATAGAATACACCACATTCCAGCCTAAATTTACTAACCCTATAGTTACTCTTCTACAGGAGGCACAGGAAAGCTGTAAACAGTTAATGGGAAGATGGATGCAGCAACATACATTTCCTGGATGTAAACATTTTTATAAGTTGAAGAAACACTTGAAACTTGAGTGGATGTTAATTTTTAACTAGAGACCAACCCTGAACTTACAGTATGTACTGGTTTAGACCAGTGGATGTTTATGGGTTAGATTGGCATAGTCAATCTGACAACCATTTTTCAAAAAAAGAAATAGCCAAAATTTCAATCTCTATTGTACACCAGCGAGGCTGCTACCAAAAAGGCTTAAAGCTTTGATTTTACAAAGTACTGCCAGCAGCTGGATCCATATAAAGAATTTAAGAACAAATATCCATCTCTTCTCCCATATGCTCTGCTTTGTGTTGCTCAATCACATAAAATACCATTGCAATTACTTAAACCTCTGGTTTTAGCACAAAACGTGAATAAGCTCTAGTGGTGTGAACACTTTTACTAGGTGCTGCATATTTTTCCACATCTATATATATTTACAGTGTTCAATTAAAGAGGCTAAAACTTGTAGCAGCCATCACCGCCATACAGCCTAATATGGACATTTCTATTTTTAGGTTGCTATGAGACAGCACAGAGGCAGCTTCTAATGAGAACAGTGATGTTCTCAGCACTGCAAGGAACAGGTAAATCAGACCCACAACATACCACCAATGACAGCTGAGCTTTCATGGAATTTTATGGAGATAATCTTTGGAAGTGGCGTATTTGTTTTCTTTGAACCATGCTATTTTTCCCTCCCTGACAGGGACTGATCAGTTTATTACCCATCCAAACACCTGATGTTTCAGGACTTCCAGTTGTCAATGCTTGCAGTGATTTTTCACCTGTGATTGGTTCCCTGGTCCCTCAGGATGTGTTGTTTACAAGGCACATGGAGGTGGTTTTATGAAACAGCACACACCATTATCACTGAGTCAAAAGACACATCTCTCTCCATCCATATTCAAGAAGCATTAAACACAAAAGTAGAAGCAAAGAATAGGTACAGCTCCTGTCATGAGTTTACATCTGCTCATCACATGCATAAAAACATTATCTGTGGGATTTTAATGATTTATTTCAGTAGTTTTGGAAGGTTTTTGTTATGTATTATAAATTCTGTTAATGGTAGGTTGTTATTATTCTTCAGTTAGGTTCCTCCTACTGTTTGATCCAAACCATAAACCTGAAATAAAAGAAAAGATATTCAGATGTTTAAGAACAACCTAGGAATAACCAAACCTCAAGCCGGCTATAAAGTAGAAACTGTTGGCTGACGTTGTCAGCATCCAAAAATGAAGCCAATTTTACATTTCATCTGACAAAGAAGATGTGGTGCAAAATAGAAGCAACTTCAAGCTAAATATTTTTAATGACTAAGCTTGTATTTACTCAAGTGGCCAAGCCCCAGGCCCTCTAAATATATTTTTATGGTTGAACGAATACTGAGCTATTTAGCCTAAATAACAAGAAGTATTTTTTTCAAGGTGAAGAACATTGCACTGTCAAGCCCGATGGGGGAAGCATCATGCAACTGTGGGGCTGTTTCATTATAAGTTCTACTGATGAATTTTACAATGAAAAGTAATGAAAATGGAAGATTTCTTCTAATTTATTTTTTAACATTACAAAATCTTCAGCCAGCCAGTGTAAACAAAGTTCACCACAAAAATGCAGCAGTACTGGCTAATGTGAAGCTTCTGGAACTGACCTGTTCTCAGCTCTGTTTAAATGTACGGGTTATACTTTAAGCTCTTGTCTGTACCAGGAAACCAAATAATTTATAAGGAACCCAACCAATTCTCAAGTCAGAATTAAGCTCAGACATTGTTAATGCATTCAGAGTTTCAATGAATAGCTTACATACATCTTTGAAAGCCAATATTAATATGACATTCTTCCACACAATGTGCATGTGCAAACTTTCGACCAGGTCTTTATTTACCCCTCAGAAATTTATTTTGAATATTCTTTGTCTGAAATTATTCTGATTGTTCTGTGTAATACTCTATAAATGTGAAAGATGTCTCAATTTCTTGGTATGTAAATATTCAAAATGTATCGTCTAAAAGGAAAACTAATTTATGATTTAAAAATAAGTTGTGTTGTGCCCTGAGCTGGTGTCTGCAGAGGCTTGGAGCAAGAATTAAGCCAAAGCTCAGAGCTTTAGACGCGTTCATTAGGTCCGTGAGCCAGAGACGTCAGCGGGTCCTCATATGAGGCGATCTTTGGCCCAACAATGCTGTTGTCAGAGGTAAATTAAAGGGGGAAATAAATAATTTAAACACTGTCACCCCCAGAGAGCCCTTTCCATTTTCAGATATCTTACATCGCAGCTGCTGCTCTTCCTTCCTCCCATTCTAAATATAACCTTTTCTTCTGTCTGCATTGTGAGATTTTTACTCATCAGGCTGGGGTATAGCTCCAGGACTATTTATACACTTGGCTAAAGGACACAGAGAAGTTATCAACGGTTTTCACATTGTCTGGATTTTCAGACAGATCAACAATTTCATAAAAAGGTCTAGGAATAAATCAAATGAAAGCAACATTTAGCTGAACACAAATGCAATCTAAGGATCATAATGAACTGTTTCAATTTGCACTTGATTATTCTAATATTAGACTACAGGATCTATTTTTGAAATCACATGTTGATTAAAACGTCTGGCTTCACAGACCTAATTTAGGATGGTGAGAATCAGAGGTGATTTCATCAGCGATGGAGGAATGTGTTAAAACCCACCATATGGTACCTGAACATATTTGATTCTGTTCGCTTAGCCTTAAAAATGGACGGATGCTTTCTGTCAGGAGGACTTTCCTGGTTTACCTTTTAATTTGAAAAAAATAAATCAGAAAGAAAGCGCCCAGTTTTCAAAAGTCTAAATATCGAAAAAAGACATAATTTGTCAACCTTGATAAGTAATACATCTAAGATCAGGGACCATAGATTAGTTTTAATCCATCCAAATAATTGAAGAGTGATGTCAAAATCAATGTTTGAGCTTAGCCAACCAAACGCAGCCACTTCTCTTTTTTCACAACCTAATAGTCCTTTTTCTTCACTTGATGTAGAGTGAAGGATGGATTTAACATCTGTTTCTCTATATTTTGAATAGAATGTTGTTCCCAGTGCATTTGGAAGTATATGAATAAATGCTGCTATAAGAATTTGCTCACTTTTTGTAAACCCAATGGCATTATTTTTAACTCAACTGTATAAAAAGCTGTTCATGAGAAATCTCGACCAACCAACAAAAAACAGCTTCCAGGGCCTTCTCTCCAAAGGTGACAAATTTCACCGGCTCTATTTTCAAATACTCCCCAAAAACAAGTGAAAACTGTGAAGATAGCAAATAGCTGTTTTATCGGGAATACGTGTATTGGGAGCAGCAACCTCCTGGAGCCTCCACTGGTTGCTGGGAAACTGCTAGATACCAAGAAACAGTCTGACACATAACACCCCAGAACTGTTGATTTGTTGGGGTTTTTTTTTTTACACTTAAGCTTCTTACCTGTTTTACCCTGATTCCACTTTTTGTGCAAAGCTTAGTTAGCCAGCTGCTGTCAGTGACTTCATATCTGACAGGCAGACAGAGGAGGAGTGTTTCAGTCTCATACATGGGTAAATGATGGAGTTATTTACAGGTTTAAAAGTCAGAAATATTGTGGAAGAATTGCTTACTGCAAATACTCTGTTTTTGCTGTGCCCGTCCTCTTTCTCCTGCATTATGAGACAGAGTAGGATTTATCACCTGTAGGGACGAAACCGTGTTGTTTCTTCCTCCATGGTGGTTGTCTCTTTAAAGACCGAGTTTGACATTCTCATGGCATTTGGTGTCTCTGCGATTGTATCAAGCGAATGTGTGGGCTGCGACAGCAATAAACTGGCACGAACCCTGCTGCAGCTTTGCACCGGACTGCTCCTTGCCTCCCTCAGATTTAGGAGGGGAAAAAAATGCCTCCAGTGCAGCTTAAAAGCCGGCCAACCCCTCACATATGCTTCTAGTAATTTTTTTTTTTAACCTCATCACCCATTCGTGATTATAACCCATGAAGTATCACACATTTTCAGACACTTTCATCTTTTTCATATTGAAAAGTGCTACTTTCTCATACTTGAGATGTTGAGATGGTTCCACTCCTCTGCACTTCTTCTCCCGTCTTCGCTCCTTCTGTTCTTTCACATCTCGCTGTGCAGAGCAACACCTGCCCTTCTGGCGAGCTATAATTGAGTTGAGCATTATTCAAGAGCATTATACAGCCAACAGTTTTGCTTGGTGATCATTGTGTATGTCAGCTGTATCCTAGGAGATTGGTGCATATCTAATAAGGAGTTTGTTACTCATTTTGCAGAGTGGGCACTTTGATGTCCACCGTGTTGAATTTTCTGTTTTAGTTCAACATCCTCCTAATGAAGCCAAGGGGCCAGAAGCCTCAGAATTGGTTGCTTATCAACTCTACAACTCTCTTATTAGGGGTTGTTGGGAAACCTTTAATTGGATACTGGAATAGGAAGCAGCCTTAATGGCATGTCATTAATCAAGTGTTCAAGATATTTCCACACATGACATTATTGTTTAAAACATTGGGAATTTTAACATCAATCCTGTAGCAAAGCTATTCATGTCTTTGACATCATGTTCTTTTGTACATGTATACATATTTTGTATTGTGTTCATGCAGAGTTTTAGATCCTGTGTAGCAGCTTCACCAACTAATTAGTCAGAATTGATGCTTCAGTGGAAACCGTCACATCTCTGTTCACACCACCATATCGATTGACTGCCCCTGCTAACTCACAAGAGAGCTAATGAAAGACTACTTTGTAAAGTCCTTATTGTTAAAATTATAAAGTCTCACTGGCAACAAATGTCCAGTGGTGCTTGTATTTTAATGTAATATTAAGCTAATGTTGAACTAACATAGAGAGACAGCCACAGAGAGCTACAACAGTTTTGCAAGCAGTAATGGAGTAAAATTGCAGCATCCAGATGTGAAAGGCTGATTGAAACCGATCAACAAACTACGGGCTCCGATTGGAGCCAAAAGTCCATCTACAAAATAATGACTTCAAGTAGGTGAATATTTGTGCAATCGCTTTTGTATGTTAAGTATTATTATTTAACATTATTTTGTAAAAATCAGTTTTCAGGTTTTATATGTATATATATATTTATAAAATGGTTGTTTTGATGAAATAAAAAAAAAAAAAAAAGATTTGAATGACCATTGATTTGTAATAAAAAGGGAAAAACATACAAAGGAATGAATACTTTTTATAGACACTGTATATGTCATGTAGCTAGGTTGTTTCAACTTTAAAGAACCTTTTTGAGTGAGTGTATTCAAATGACTAAGGAGCTTAATCCTTTAATGTTCTACTTTATCTGCAGCTGTTGTAGTCAAATGTTCTGGGTATAATGCAGAGCAGTTTTCTTTTTGCATAACTTTAAACTATCATTTTGAATAAGTGTTTTGTGCTGTGACTTCATCGCCGATTGTTTCAGAGCTGTCACAGGTTTTAGGCTGTCAGAGCATGTGGGTACATCAATGCGGATGAGTGGCTGTTCTGACAGCGAGTTAGAGAACTTCACTTCGCTGCTCTGAGGTTCACACCCCTGAGACTGTGACGTATTTGACACCATGTGAGGCACTCTGACCAAAATACACCTCCTCTGCAGCACAAGGTGCAGGAGCAGGCTTTTTTTTTTTTTCAATGTGCGCTGTCGCTAGTGACGTCAAATCATTCGGGTCTGTCCATGTGGTGCCTTTTGATGAGCACAATCAGACATGACAGGACCAAACAAGATGAGCTTAGCCTCTGCAAAATGTGTCCTCACCCATTGACTCAGCTAACAATAGAGCCGAGGCTTTATGAACATACTTGTAAAACTGGATGCTTGCCACCTGTTAACTGAACACTGAATATTTTTCTCTTGCAATCATAATAACTAATTATTGAAGAACCAAATCAGCTGTCTAAATTACTGTATATGTTTCCACTCTGATGAGAGGAAGTGATTCTGCTTTAACAATAAGACGCGGGTAAATGGCGGTTTGTTCAGACACACGGGTTTCTTGATGAGGCAAGTGTAAGACAGCATATGTGTTGCAGCTGGGTCTCCTCAGCTGTGTTTGTAGGTGGGAAGAGCTGGCAAGTATCAAAGGGCAAACACAAGTCAGTAATTATTCCTGAATGCTATACGAAAGGAGTGGTGAAACACTGAGGACTTTCAGAATGAGGTTTTTACATTTTCTCACCCAATTTCTTCTTTAAAGAAACCAGAGTGGATGTCCTCAGCTTTAGGCCATTCTGTGTTATGTAAAGTCATTTGAGTTTATTATAAAAGCCTGTCATACAACTAAGCCATCTACAACCAGCTAACAGTAGAAATGTGTTGTTAAGTGGAAGTAATGGTCTCAGTAATGACATATACCAACACATCGACAAATAGCTTTTCTGAACACTACAGGTGAGATGAAAAAACTGAAAATGTAAAAATTTCAGACCGTCTTCAATAATTTTTCAGTGAAGACATGTCTATTTCGTATTTGTCTTATTTTTTTTTGTATTTTGAACTAGATGTGAGTAAATGCAATTAAGTCTAATGAAAAACAATGAAACACCCCTTTGCAGTAGTTATGGTAATGAGACATCACAGGAGCACATTCAGAGCAGAATTGCACCGTAAAAGACATCTTTTATGTATTTATCTATTTTTGTAAGTTTCAACCATTATTATTATTATTATTATTATTATTATTATTATCAGGCCCAAGATAACCCTTAGTTTGGGTACATCTAGCTACTGAACACATCTTTCCAAATCTCTCTGTTGATATACAGATGAAAATTCTCCATATCAGTGGATTTTCAGAAGTGTGTTATAACATAAGTATTGAGATTTTCTCTTTACAGCTAATAATGGCAATATGAGGAATATGTTGTCACTGAATTGGACAGATCCTTACACCCATCTTTCTGATGTATTTTTTTATTTTATTTCAAAAGGCCATATATCCTTAAAAATAAGCGGCCGCTCTGGAAGCATAGTATCACCTGTTTATCTCTCACACTCTAAATCACACTGATACGGCTGACACACTTGGCTGAGCCGCTTGTGTTTGTGCCCTGCTGTTTGCACACACAGACCAGGCAGGACTCGCATCAGAGTTTCCAACAGGAGGCAGAACGAGCGAGCCTTGCTCAGCTTGATTCACAACTCTGCCGCTTTGTAATCCCTTTCCCCGTCTGATTTTTTTGTTCAAAATAGACACGACAATGAACCGCCTGTGTGACGGCAAGGCAAAAACGCTGTGAGGAAGACAATCAACGTAATTAAAGCGACAAGTAAAAAGGAAAGGAAAATTAATCTGCATTCTGTTTCCCTCCTGTGCGACTGAGGCTCATTGCTGGTGCTCCCTTGGGCAAGGAGCTCTCATACCTGACTGAGCAGATCAAGATAAGAACCGGTTGTCTTTGCCTCACAGCACTCCACATCCCAGAGGGAGATCACCACTTAAAGTAGACACAGCAGCCTGGGATTCAGTCAGACCACAATAGTACTAATGTTTCTTGTCTATTTTCTTTATCTTCTACCCATCCAATTAGAGACAAGGGCTCCTTAAACTGTAATTAATTGTTAGAAATAAAAGAAATAAATAATTAATTTGGCTTAAATAATCATAAGGTAGCACATAATAGTACAGATGAAGCTGCCTGTGAGTCTGGCACTTTGAATTCCTTGTTAGAGGATCAGAAGGTGTACAATGAAACTGCAGCGTTTCCCGAGGAACTGTGGAACAATTAGACGTAGCACTGAAGTGTCAACACTGAACATGCTATATTGATTAGAAGCTCTCTACAGTACAACACATGATGACTCTCATTAGCAGTTTTTGCACCTCGAATAAATACATGCACAGCATATTACCCTGAAGCTGTGTTTCTTTTTCTTAGAAGAATATTTTGGGATCACACTTTAATATGGAGAAAAAGAGCAGCTGTTGGGAAAAGAAACTGAGAAAACTGAAAACAGTTGCTGGAGAGCAATGGACACTGACTCATCCATTCTCTATAATCATCAACTTTAAAATGACAACAACTAACCGCTTTTCAATTCTGAGCATAAATAACTAACAATTATTTAGTAGAAATCTTTTGAATTTTTGACACTTATTAAATGCTTTTTATAACTCTTTTTATTTATTTTTTTATTAAAAATTTAAAAGTTCTTCCAAAATGATATAACACATAGATTAATAGGGCAAAGTATTAGTCTAGAGCTGTAATAAGGCTGCACTATGCTGTAGTTATTAGCATTGTCTTGTGTTTAAATCCCAATTGGTTTTGTTGTTTTCTACCAGTCCAAACATTGTTTTGTTTTTCTCTACATGATCTAGTTTTCTTCAACCACCCACAGGCACATTTACACTTTTAAGTGTAAGTGTACATGGTCATCTTCCCCTCCAAACTCACTGCAATGTGACATTATTACTATAGTTAATAATGAAACCATTAATAATAATATCTTCCACATTATCTTTACATTACAAACTATCCTTGTAGTAAAGGAAAATGACTTAAGCACTGCAATGGTGTGAAACAAAACCTTTGCGGTCTGGAAACCATGACTTGTTACATTTGTGTTCAAGCTCTAAGATTGAAACTGTCTCATGTAAACTATAATATCTGATAGGCTTCTTCGTCTTCTTTTTTTTTTTTTTTTTACACTTCCAAATTATTTTTATTTTTTGCACAACACCAATCAGTTTTGTACAAAGCTCCTTCTGGTGCCACTAAAAGGTGTTATATTTCAGTTTTATCATATCATACAGCCAAAAGAAGACCAATTATATTGCAAAAGACTTCATAACAGGGATCTCCATGTTGGAAGGCTTTTAATGACTCACGAGGTAAGTAGACGAAGGAAGAACTGGCATACACCATTTCTATTACAGGGTTCTCCCAACGTTTGTGTGGAGTTGGTTGAGTTTGGCTCTAAACTGGTACACATCGTTCCAGCTGGCATATTTTGAGAACAATATCTTGTGTAATAGGATGCCAGCTCTTCAGCTTGGCTAGAAAGGCTTTTAGAGGTAAATGCTTCTGTTTGTTTAATAGACTCTGGGCGATTACTGTAAAGCTGCGGCAGGGCAGCGCTTCATTCAGGGTCAGACAAGGTCGGAGTCGGTACAGCCTTTATGTCTGCTTCAGCCTGAAAACGGACTTTCAGGCAAAATGCAAAAATAAGTTTGATGTTCTTTTGTTTTTGCAAAAATGCTATCCTTCAAGTCTAAAGTTGAACATTAGAACCTCTGCATCGCTCTTATCTTTGAGGGCAGTAATGGCACCCATCCCGAGGAGTTGGAGACACCCGTAGTTCTGCTGGCATGCTGTCTGTGACACGACTGTGTCAGTATCACATTGTGGTGACTCATGTTTCTCATCTTTTTTCCTGCTGTGCCTCCTCCTCACAGCAGATATGAGAAATATATGATTCTATTTGTGTATGTGTGTGCGTGTCTGGGGTGTGCACGTGTGTGTGTGTGTCTGTTTGTCAATATCTATTTTACCAATTGTATGTATGTTAAACAAACCTTTAGTAAGATGTAAACTTTAATTACTTTTGAAAGAATCTACTTATGTGACCTTTTGACTGACAACAATGCAGCTGTGTTCTGTCTGATTCAAGCTGTGTTGTTCTTGTTTCAGTGGGACTCAGTGGATGTTGAATTGAGGGGAAAGCTGATTTCATTAGAGCTGATCAAAGGGTTCATACGGTGCTTTTCATTGTCCAAGTGTGTAGACAATAACTGTCTGACATGTAGGGCCTGTTATATCACAGCAACGGATCTGGTCAGTGTGAGAAGACAAAGAGATGATGCAGCGCGTGGCAGCCCACAAAAGATAATTTCAGTCATTATTTAAGCGTTACAAATTACTTCTCCCTCTTTGATCGAAATTACAAAACATGCACACACTCATTTTCTATGTACACATTTATGACTGGTACATTTTATGAAATAATGATGCCAGCTTTTAAGACTAGGCCTAAAATGTTGCTTTTTGGTAAAGCTTTTAGTTGGAGGAGCCCAGGTCATCCCTGAGCTGCTGTATCTCTGCATTCATGTTGCTGTTTGCTTGCGGCTGCTGACGGACAAAGAAGACGCTGCTACTGACACTGACACACAAATAAGTCTTCAGTTTGTCAGGTAAATGTGCCTGTGCAGGTGTTGTGCCTATGCAACCCAGAAGAGTTTGTTTCTGCATTTTTATGATGTCACCGTATATACAGTGAACAGATGGAGTGCATATGTCAGTAGCCATGCTGATTTCTCTGCTTCTCCTGCTGCTTCTCTCATGCAACTGATCTAATAGCTCATTTATAGTCCAAATGCTTCAACCGAGAGCTTCCATCATCATCTGACTTGTATTAAAACTGTCTCTGAGTAGTAGAGAATGCCACTATTGAAGCACAAGTTAATATTTGAAAAGAGGAAGAGTTTTGTTAGTTTTGCTCTTCTGATTTAAGTGTGTTTGTGCTGATCAACAGCAAAGTGCTAACAAAAGTAGAGTTTTGGGGGGTATTTTTAGGGATGATTTATGTGATTCCCAATCCAGGGCAGCTAACTAGAGAACACAAACCACAAGGGACTGTGGCAAGAACTGAATGGGGTCAGTTCTATCAACAGTTTCTCTATTTTTTACCAAAAAAAAAAAAGAAAAAGAAAAAAGAGAGACACAACAGCTTCTGGTTGTGTTTTAAGAGGCTGATATAGAAAAGAGAGCCGTCACATGGTTCTTGTACATGTGTTGCTTGATGGAGGTTTGATATAAAGAAAATCCTTTTTTAAACACGGTGATATTTGTTTATTTTGTGTAGTGTATTATGTTACGTTAATGTGTTCAGTATAAAAAGCTTTTGAGTCAATAGACGTTACAAATTCTGCAGTACATTGCAACATTATTTTGCAATTTGGGATGTATTTCTTTGTAGTTTTATCTCTAATCTTGGGCACACATTGATTTGGAAAATGAACATTACTTATTAATAGTATGAATTTAGCATTGTGTCAATAAGATCAAGGAACATTTGAGATCAAAAAACAGAAATAAGGGCCTGCTTGCATCCAAAAATGTTGTTCACTTTTTAACATTGTTTAACATTTTAACATTATTTTATTATTTTTCTGTTATTATATTTCAGGCAAATTGGTTCATATAAAAAAGAAACACATGTACAAATCATATTCCAAGCAGACACAGCAATCCCTTTATATAAACACTTTTTTCAGTGTTTTGAAAAGCTGGAGGAACTCCTCATGTCACTCTGTGTTATTATGGTCAAAGCTCTTATTGTTGTATTTTTTTGAATCAATCAAATAGATCATAAAGTTTTCTCAGTCAGGCATGAAAAGTTTGAATGTTACTCAAAACATCTGTGATGTGATTGTGATGTTTTTTTGTTTTTTTTATGATTGATTTTCTTTACAGGAAACATATTAGAAAAAAAGTGAAACAAATCTTTGAAAAATAAGAAAATGAAAATATGAAAACATATATTTTTTAAAATAATATAAGAACATTCAGGCAATGGCAAAATGCAATGCGCATAGTGGTTCAGAAACATACACCACTCTGCAGTGTGCATGTAATCTGCACAATTTAAAAAAAGATTAGATTATGTTAAACAAGCTCTACCCTGTTTGCCCTGCCAGTTTAATATTTACAAATCTGTGCAGTCTCCAAGGCTTTACAATGCACAGTCATACTCAATAAATTAGAATATATCTAGTTTTTCAGATAAAAAGTACTTTTTAAAAATAACCTTTAAGCAGGTATTAAAGTTTCATTACGCTTACATTTCTGCATCAAAATGTTTTTTGGGGGTGGGAGAGCTGATGTATTACTCTAATCGTAAATATTATGTTTTCATTAACTGTAAGCAGAATAAATATTAAAAAAAAATAAACATTTGGAAACGTCTGTGCTCCTTATTACCGTAATTACAGGATTTTAAGCCGTTGCTTTGAACTCTGACATGCAGCTAATTTACAGCTTTTTACCAATGGTTTTCGAAAAGCTGGACTTCTGCGTGACAAAGAAGACAGCACAAACTCAGTGAGACAAAAGTGACATTGAGAGCGACAACTAATTAGACTGACGATGTGTGTGAGGTCAGGATTGCCTGCAGGATATTATCAGAAGGCATGCACAAAGCTCACTGCACCTGACCCACACTAGCCTGGTAAAAAGCAGCCTGATTCTATGAAATTCACATGTGACCACACATGTGTGGTTCACATGGGTTCATGTGAGGATCTGGACCTTTGATTATTGAGAGTAAGGGATGGACTCTGTAGCAGTTTTCAATTTGACCAAATTGCTATGGTTCGTCCGAGACATATGTAATACGCCAGTTCTACACTAAGCCAATGGAAAATTACTTGAGCTGTAAACAACCATCCCCTACTGTGAAAAAAGAAATGCCAAGCCAAACAAGGCAGTTGTTAATGTTAGTTCAGTCTGTGGCCAACATGAAATGAATTGCTTCGTTTACTTCTTTTGCCATATTATAGGCAGACTGCAATTCAAAAATATCACAGAAAATCAGCATCATCTTTCACAACTGAACCAGGTGTTTGCTGATCTGCCCACTTGAAATTGTACCAGAGAAATCCAAGTCAATTGGTAAAAACCCAGATGGAGCACTGATGGAGATGAGAGTTGAGCGGAACTGCATAAAAAGGGAATGGCCGGTGTGCTGTGGTGGCGCAGGGGTTAAGCACAACCCACATATGGAGGCCTCAGTCCTCGACGTGGCTGTCGTAGGTTCGATTCCCGGCCTGGCGACCTTTGCCGCATGTCTTTCCCCTTTCTCATTACCCATATTCCTGTCAATTAACTATCAAATAAAGGCCACTAGAGCCAAAAAAATCTAGACCCACACAACCACATCCCCAACACGCATGCACAAAACCAGCACAATGCATCTGACCTACACAAATACTGGTATCTGCCTATCTGAAGCGAACTCTTCACCTGCCAGTTCTCTAGCGTAGGTATTGTGTCTGTAACATCCAGAGGAGGAAATGACAACATTTGCTTCATTCCTACTCTTTATAGCAAAGTTTTGATGAGATTTAGCCATTTAAAAGCTGGTTTACACAATTTTAGTTATCTTCACCAAACAGACACAATTATCTTATGGAACACACCAGCTGCCAACTAAACAAAAGTAAGCTAGCCAATTAAATTTTGGTTTAGGATGTATTTGAGCTCTCACACAAATGTTCAAAGATGTATGTTCAGAATGTCGTGGGTGCAGCAATAGTCCGGAAATAATTGTGTGTGTTTCACTTAACAAATTAAGTTAATAAAATAAACAAACCTTTATTGAATGGGTCTATGTATGACAAAGCTTGCCACTTTCTGACTTTAGAAACAGGGGTCAAATTGGCCACTGAAGATCAATTTTGCATAATTGAAGTTTACACTTAAGAACCTCAATAAGCAACTCACAGTTCAGAATACAAATAATTTTATATTTCATCTAACTGTACAACTTGTCCCTGTTTCTATGGTGCTCTCTGCTCTCTGCCACTCCTGTCTTTTGATGGTCACATAAAAACAGATTACCATTCTTTTTAACCCTGTAACACACAACATTGTGTGCATGCAGTGCAATTTATGGAATCCTCTATTTTTGTATTATTATTATTATTTGTCATTTAGTGCATAATCCCATTCTGATGGACAATTGGTTGCACAGCAAGATTGGTAATGCTGAATATATATATTTATCAAACCAAATTATTTTGTATGGATCAGACATCTTTGTTGTTTTCAGTAGACTTTAACTTGGTGGAATTTCATTCAGAACTAGTTCTTATTAAAAATTAACATTGCATATGATACAGTAAGCAGTTGGCCCTGGTCCTAATGTCCCTTGACAAAAGGAAAATTAAACATATAAACACCTAGTATTAAATACCAATATTGTTTTAGTCAAATACTTATGGTTACTGTTACTGTTCATTCTTTAGCCTCCATGAAAATATTTTAAGGATGGATCAGAGGGATTTTAGTTTACTTCAGGTCCCTTTATTTAGATGTAACATATTGTGAGGATAAGTAAATGTAAAAGAATAAAACAAAAGAAAACAAATTAAAACATTTAACCTTTTATTTCCTTTAGTAAATGTGGGTGCCTTAGCTTACTGAATATTACATTCTACTGACATTTTAGATGTTGGTTCGTTACTTGAAGGGGCTACAATATGGTTATCTCAGCCTTAGCACACTTAACCTGTGAGATATGATGATGCTGTTCCTTAGCAGTTTTCCTTCCTGGAAGTTTGCCTTGATCAATGATCAACTATGCACAGCCAGGTGTCAAAAGAAGCTCACTGAGGCGTATGGACACACACTATAAATAAACTGAATAAAGGATCATGCAGTCTGTGACCCTTGAGATGTGGCTTTGCAGGGGTTGGAAAGGCAGACGTTTATTCTGAAGGAGCTAATAAACCGTCTGTCAGCTGGGGAGGTGAGTCAGCCAAGAGCAGGGTCATTAAAGAGAAGAAGCGCTCTGATCACGTCCCTGAGGGGAGATGACCATGCACTGCCACACATCCAGCTGAGACCACCAAAAAGCATCACACTAAACAAAACACCTCACATTAAATAAAACCTTTTTTTTGCAGCACATGCACTTCTAAAATAGGAAACCCCAATTGTCATGGTGATGATGTAAACGGAAAAACATTAATTACACAGTAACTTTAAAATGTACCACGTGACACATAACCTAGAGATTGGTTATTACTGAAGAGATGTTCTTCTGGCTTTTTATTTTGCAAGATGAAATTAAAGGTTTTGTGTTGAACCAGATGTCAATTAAAAAAATAAACAGAAGAAGTCAAGACATGATTATGGAAAATATGCTATTGACAAGATGGTCCTCTGTGCATATGTGTGTAAATATGTGCAGTAAAATAGTTGTTTGTGTTCCATGTGCTTCAATATCTATTTCTAAAGAAAGTTCTGCAAGTCATCATTATTTTTGTATTGTTTAAAAACCTTCCATAACTGTTTGCAACTGAGTCTTCTTTATGCATTATCTGCAGTGTTTATTTCTGCCATTAACTTTATTCTGTCTCTTTATAGATGAAACACTTGACCCTGTCTTTTATGTTCAGTCCTGTTTTTCCTCTAAACACCACAATTTCTACTACCAACCAGCATATATATTACTGTATATTGTCCTAATTGTTCCATAGATTTTATCAATGGCTAAGAAGTTTTATGTTTTTGTTTCTCTCCCATATGAAGCTACTAAAATGGTTGTTATCCTGGAACAGCACTTCTGTGTTTTGTTTTGTTTTATTTTGTTTTGTTGTTTGGGGTGTGTGTGTGTGTGTGTGTGTGTGTGGGCATGTGGCGTGCGTGTGTGCTCTGTCTCGTCAAACCCCAGCTCTGTACAGGCAGATGATACACAACACAACCTAATTGCATTGTTTTTAACTCACGTGTATGTTATTGATTTTGTCTCTGTCAATATTTTTCAGTACTTCAACTGAATCTGTTTGTCTTGTTAATTGCCTTGAGATGGCATCGGTTGTGAATTGGCACAACTTAAATACATTTTTACTGCGCTAATTTTCCCATGTTGGGATTATCCCATTAATAAATAGAAATCTTAAGAAAAAAACCTGAAATTTGTGCAAATGTTAATTCAGTGTGAAAGAAAATAAGTCACTCTCCTGACTGGTTTGATTGAATAAAGAGGCAGATACATTTATCTAAACTGACCTAGTTAACACAGTTTGTCAATCCTACATCACATCAGGGAACATATTAGCTTACAAATTCATCCTGACTTATTGCATTTTAATACTGATACATATTTATTATCAGATCAAACTTTGCTAGATTTCAGTCACTAAGTCACAAAAGCCCAGCAGAGTAAACTCTTTGTAATTCCCACCTGACACCTACACATTCAACTATCACCAGAATAATAGACAGTAATACAGGGCAAAGTAGGCCGTCCTTTTGATTAAAGCTTCCCAGCAATTACTGTCAACTGACATTTTGTTATCTGTCCAGCTACTGGCAACAGCAAGCATCATGTGAAGCACACGGTTTACATACAAACGTATGCACGCACAATTTGCTGGGCTCCTGTTCTGAACCCACATTGAGTCAATGAAGCCTGTGAGTCAGCTCTTCCTCTGAGGTTGGCTGGCACGCCGTTGATGCAGCTCTGACAAGGCTGATTTTGTGGCAAAGTATCTGAGGCAGCTGAGGCCTTTGTAAACACCTAGCACATGGTAACAGATGGTAGCTTGGAGCTCCAAGCACCAGTGGGTGGTCTGCTGTTAGTTTCAGATAATGGGTGGGTGTGCTACTCTTTTGATTTAAGGTGGGTCTCATCTCACCCGTCCTTTCTTAGATGTTTTTTTTTTTTGTTCTCCACAACAGAAGTATGATCAGGCTGTTGATCATCTCATGAATATGCTGGACATAATCATATTTTCACAAGTGGGGAACTGCTATCTATTCATAATGACACTGTGTGTGTGTGTGTGTGTGTGTGTCACAGCTGATTTGAACGGCTCAACCAATTAAATTAGCTGCATTTATTAAAAGGACGCTGCGGGAATAAAAGCGAATTACAGCCAAATGTATGATGGTATGCACTGCCCTGTCTGGTTCCCAGAGATGCTCACCAACCCTATCTTCCTTCGCCTCTCTTTATTGTGTCGTCATGGTGATGGGTTTTCGTCTTTGAGTCTAATTAAAGAAGGAGCTTTAGACGTATTGACTATTTCAGTCTGCAGACCTCTTTCCAAGCACCTATGCTTGTGTCGTCATCCAAAGGTTAATTTTTAATTAGAAGCATGGACACGCAGCTTCAGCATGCAGAGCACATGTGGTTAAAAAACTGAAAAAATACATGCAATATCAAACACAGAGGACAGCTGTCACACACCGCTATTGATCTAAGCTTTGTTTGATTCCTAAAAGCTCTGAGTGAAGATCCTGGTGGCAAACCCACAAATGATCCTTGTCTGACCCTCTTTAGAAGGTGGCAAGTTTCAGTAAACATGTTTGTGTCTTCAAACAGAAGCATGGATGATGTCAAACGTGGCCTGCAATACTTAGAAAAATAAAAAATAAAAATAGGTTTTTGATTAAAATGCAGGAAGATTTTTAAGGATGAGCAAAACCTTCTCAGTTTCACAACGTCTTCTTCTCACATTATGTTTTTCTTTGCTGTAATTGAGAAACATCGTGAGACACAAGATCGTTAATCATGACTGTGACATTTAGACATAGCATCACTCATCCAAAAGAGGAGATCAATCCATGATTGGTTTTTAATTGCTCAGATGTTCTTAGGAGGAGATTTGGTCAAGTTTTGTACCAAAAATAGTAGTCTCCTCAAAGAGGAGAGAGGAAGGGCAGCAACAAGTGAAATAAATGAAATATATTGTTATGCAAACTAGAAAATAGACATAACTGCCTCTAAACTGTTATAAACTGTGTAGGGAATAATGTTGACATAGCTAATGGAAAGACTTCAAAGAACAACCTGCTTTACAGTAATACTGCCTATAGAGTATCATTAAATACATTCGTTTTTTTTAAAATCAGTCTTTTAATTTTTTTGGATATGATATTAACACTCCCAACTATGACTAAGATTTATTTATTTATTTATTTATTTTAAACATGACCTGCAAATGAAACGTTTTGGCTTGCTTGTAAAACACCGTTTGTAAAGAGAAAAAAAATACTGCACATCATTCTGAAAATGTTACTCCTACAGCAAAACATGGTGGTGGTAAGAGAATATGTAAAGACAGTTGGAAGTTCTATACTAAGGACAACCCTGAAAAAAAAAAAAGAAAAACTTTTACAAGCAACAAAAGACTTGACTCTTTGGCAAAGGTTATTTTACAAGCACTGGCTGTATATCCAATTGAAAATTTGTAGCAAGACTTGAAAACTGATTTGTTTCTAAATGTGCATAGCTAGAAACATACATTCCTTCCATTTGTGTTCTGCTTTGTGTTGGTCTATCCTATTAATTCAGATAAAATATACTTAAGTTTGTGGTTTCGTAGTAAAAGAAAATAAGAAATGTAAAAACTAATTATGGGGAATGACAACTTTTACAATTCACTATATTAGAAAAATCCAGTTTCCACTGAAACTTTGAAAACATTATCAAAAAAGAAAAGTTAAATATTCTGTTGTTCAAATGTAAGAACATGCACAAATTTATGTTAATTATTTGTTGTACTACAGACTTTAGTATTCAGTGACTGCTACTGAATACTGAGATTTGAGTTTGGGCATTTTACATTATTCTTAGTCATTGTAGCGCTTTGAGCACATCATCAATGTGTCCAGAGAACGTTAACCTGTATATTATGACTAACTAGGGTTTCTCCAAAAGTAGTAGAACAATACCCCCTTGTGTTGACAGACACAGCTGCAGTGCCTCGCTGCACAAGATTCTACTTATACAGTCTTTTCTCTATGCTAGATGTACTGTAACTATTTATTTAGATTTGTTTGGTGGAAGTCAAAATAAAAAGTATATTTTATTGTTACAGCAACAATCATTTTGTAAAGTTTTTGTATTTTAAGTCACATTTAATGCAACATAATAATCTTTTTGCCGTTGCATAGAAAAATAGAGATTAAAAAATACATGAAATGTTCATATTTATTTGCCATCAACCATATTTTCCTTTCACTTTTTAAAAGCTTAGCATGGGACATTTTGAGAGTCTTGTTCTTGCATCAGATGAGTAACTGAAAAAGTTTTGTATTTTACACACACTTATCTTATGTTTCGTATTTGTTCATTCCAACAGCTAATAAAATGCAGATTTTATGTTTTGATGGAGAATTAATTGCAATTGTTCGAGAAAGAAAATTTTCTGTCAGACTGTTCCTGTGATTTAAACTACCTTTAATGCAATGTGAGAGAAAATTTAGAAGTAAGTGATTTTCTTTTTCAAACTGTATGGGAAGACTGTCCTTCTATTACCTGCTGCTGTACACGCTTGGTCACTCCTATAAGATTATTTTTGTTTCACCAGAAAGGCAGCTGGCTCTTTGAAAAGTTGCGGCATGGAAAGTAAGGGAATATCACTTAGTGGTATTCTCAATTTCTTTTTTAAAAGTTCAGTTAGCATGTAAATAGCTGCAGGTGTGGTAATCAGAACAATCAAGAGCAAAAATATTATTCATTAATTCCTACTAAATTCAGTGATATTAATTGCATATTTCCTTCAGTCGTCCATAACCATTTACAATAAATCTTTTAAAACATCTTTCCATTTAAGCTGACAGTGATTTCAAATTTATTTTTGTGTTAAATTTGTGAAACAGTTTTTTCATCTTGTGCTTCTATGGTCTGTTGAATATGTAGACAATTTTCATCTAACCACCTCCATCTCCCCTAACACTTTGCACCTGTGGGAAACACTGAAATAGTGTTGATCATGAAACACTGTCACAATTTAGGTAGGTTTTTGTGTCGCATTCAGTGGATTTAAATAAACACAGTTCTATCACAGGTGTATATTACAATCTCCAAAAATGTTCAGAATGTATATATAAAATGAGTAGCATTACAGTTTCTCTTCTCCCCCACCCTGTATTAAATTGTACAGAAAACTAAATGTTATATGTAGCATGATATAATCTTTAATCAGTAATTTGTGTGGCACAATGTACATGAATGAATTAACACTTTATTAAAAAGCATATAAATATAGTTTCTGTTAATTGACAGTACATCAAATACAAACAAATGACTCATAGAATCAGTTACAGGAAATCTGATGCAGATCCACTTTATTTTTATGAAACTTTCTAATTTTCATGCACTGACTGCGTGAAGACTGTGGACATCCAGTAGCACCGGCTGTTGATACAAGTTAGCCAGAAAACATGCTTTAAAAACTCAACTTACGACAAGCAGCTTAATATGGACCAAATTGTGCAGACGGGGCACAAAAGACATTTTAGAAAGCCTTAACACTGATCTTTCCAGTCACATGAACTGGATTGTGTGACAAAATGCCACCGCAAACTAAAAACTCTTAATGCAAAAATTACATTCATCAAGTCTGAAATGCAGCCTACAATATTTTGAACGGCTAAAGCACAGAAATAAAAATAAAAAATTGCCTGTTAAAGGATAAAGTAAGTTACACACATGAACATTAATCTACAAAATTGTTTTGTTGCTGACAGCAAAATTACTCTGACAGTTAGGATTATTGTTATTCATTTAAAAACAATAATTTGTGAATAAGTCTCATTCTGATGATCCAGATAGTTTTTTTTTTCACCAGTGGCAACATGTTGTGTCCAGCATATTGTGACGGAAAGTGCCAGACACATACCCTTATCAGTTCTCCGTCCAACAAATGTCTGATAGATAGCTGGACTGGAAAAGTGATAAGGAGATGTGCTTGACAACATTAGAATCTGAACAGCTATTGGTGTAATAATGAAACAGTAAATGATCTTTTTTTCCAAAATTAGAAATAAGAAAGTGTTTAACGGAGCAGATTATAGAGAAGACTTACAAATTAAGGAAAAATTCTGTCCTTATTTTAGTGATCAGGATTAAACTGCCGTCCACCAGTGGCCAGCATCCAGGTGTGAGTACATTTAGCGTTCATCTGCGTCCAAAAGAAGAACTGACTTTCAGGACACATCCCGTGGTTTTATGGGCCCCTGACTCCACCTCATCCAGGGTTCTGTCCTTCCTCTGTCAAAGCTCAAAGCAAGTAACTTGTTTCTATTTTCATTTCCAAATTATTGTTCTATCTGGTTTGTGTTCTAAAGAATCTAAATTTTAAATTTTAATCACACGAGAAATTCCTCTTCATTAAACAGCAGCAGATTAAGATCCAATTGACATAAGAGAAAAATGGTTTGTAAATTAAAGTTCAGAATGAAAACTTGTGACATTTCATTACATAAATAAAATACACTCCTACTCCTTTGAAATAGAAATTCAGGTGTGTTAGGCATTTTTGTTAAGTACTTAGCATACAATTATTTTAAAACAAGTTAGAATAGCTCATTAGATTTTCATTTCTTCATTAGAAATGATTACATATTAATGTCTAATGTTATTCCTTTTTAACTTTGGAAAAGAACGATCTTTAATTGCATTTAAATAAATATTGCTAGCAGAGGAAAAGCTAGGACACCCTACCCTCAACAACAAGTGTTACCCTTTTGGCTTAAACAATTTAATTTGTAGTCATCAACCACACTGAGGTGGTTCAGAGGAAAGTTGGCCGCACTACTCATCCTCAATTGTGAAATGCTTAATATTTTTTTGCTTGTTTCATGTCCACCCACAGCAACTCAGAAGGTTGAACTCAGGATTTTTCACTTCTTGGTTTTCGGCCAGTCTTACAATGGAAATGAGTCCAGTGCCGTCTCTGGTTGCTCAGGCATGCATGTTTACGTCAACAATAGCACAAACCGACCGTAATGCATTTTAGACACTTTGGGCACTTGGTTTACCATCATGCAGTTTGTTTTTGGAATGAATTTGCATTGACAGTTAGTACTGGATTTGTTGGAAGTTCTTGGGGTGTCATATTTATTTTTAAACTATGAATCCTATTTTATATATATATACATATTTTAAGTTTTACAATTAATCGCTTTAGTTACACTGCTAGAATTTTTAAGAATGTGAAAAGTAACATCCTTATGTCCAAATATGTAAAATATAGGATGAAATACTTTTGTATGACTGTATCTGCAGGTTTTAAGTCATACATGACTTTGTGATGCTGGATATTAAAGAGCTCAGTTTTGTAATGTAATGTCACCTACATATATACAGCAGCTCACTGGATCTTTTTAAGAAGATTCTAAATATGATGACACTGTTAGAAAAAATCCTTAATGCCACTTAAAACTCTTTACAGTTGCATTTTCATCTTACACTTGAGCCAAATATTTTACATCAGGATCAGTAAGGGTGAGTGAACAAATACGTGACATACTTTGACCCTGATTTTTATCTATAGCTGTTCCTGTGGGTGTGCAGTTGGCTGAGGAAGGACAGCAGACACCTCTGTGTGTTTTGCTGCCGGTTTATCTCTGCCCGCCCTCAGTGGGAAAAGTCCCGTCCAAATTAAACACGGCCGACTTGCCTTCTGATCCAGTTCCGGATTTCTTCTCCACACCAGCCGCCAACAGCAGTCACACGGATGAGGGGAGATCTGCCAAGCATCTCCTCTGCAATGCTCTGCCCTCCTCTGGGATTAGCTGCGTTGCATTCCCACCATCAGCAGCACCATCATAAAACAGACACACAACAGAGTGCAGGCAAGGGCACAGTTGCCTACCCAAACAAACACACATTCAGACATGAATTAGCTTTCTTTCTCTTTGTCTTTCTGTCTCCAGTGCACTCACACTTGTCTGGTTTACCTTTTCTGTTTTCTCTCACTGTCACACTGAAAACTGAGCCACTCTAAAGCAACATCCCCTCTCCTATTTAAACACACAAACACACTTCCTTGTAGAGGAAGATGAGTTTGCAGTTTAACAATGTTGTAATTTTTTGTGAGAAGTGAAACAAAGGCTTTCCTTTCTGTTCCCCACCTGTTTTAATTGAAGGGTTTGCATTTGAAGTATGACAGATTTTCAAATTTCAGCAGAAAATGTTATATTTCAGGTAAATGCCCAAAAGCACAACAAAAATCTTATTTTTTTTATCAAGCTTAATAAAACTAGCTTAAGGTATGTATTGTTGTACACATTGAGCCCGCTTTTGCTTATATTTAGTGATTCAGTGTTTTAGACTTTTTTCATTCCTATTTTTCTCCATTTCTTTTTATTAATGAAGTTGCTTTAGTTGGACAGAGGATTTAAACATATTGTCCTGTCTTTGCAGAAGTTGATGGAAATTTCTGTCTCATTTGAAAACAAGAATGTGGAGGCACTTTTCTAAAAATACAATGTTAGTTAATGAAGATTGTTCTGAAGAGACAATGCAACTCTGAGAGGACGGAGAAAGAATGACTGACTGCTCTGTGATGCACTGACAATATAATCTGTTACTCACATAATCCAGCACAAACCTGTCTGAGCAGAGTTATGGCATTGCTATATTCTCTAGTACAGAGCACAGCTCAAACCTGTGGCTCAAATTAGTCTCCAGCAGAGGGCACTAAGTGATGTTTTCTATTTATAGGAGTTGACTAAGATTTCTAAAGGGGATTAGGGGCTTCCTGAGGATGCTTTGCTCTGTTTGAAGGGAAAGAGGCCTATTTTATCTTACTGAGCACTAAAAGCAGACAAAGCATGCTCATGTTTCCATCAACAATCACCATCACAGCAATTAGTCAATTATGTTCTATTTACTCACCTTACACAAGCAACATTAAATTGCAGGCTTTACATTCTATCTTTTGATTGGATCAAAATCTCCTGCTGTTCCAATTCTTTAAGTGTGCAGGTCTTTGTGTATATGTGTGCTGAACCATATGACGCCATACAATACATGCACACACATTATCTAACATCACTCAGTAGACTTTTGCCTAAACCATTTTTGGCAGCACTAAACTTGACTCAGTTGCTATGGACACAGATGATGTTTTCCTTTTTTTCCTCCTCTTTTTCTGTCTGTGTCCATGACAACAAAATGGCTTTTTACAAGAAATGGTATGCATTTAAGAAGGCAGAGCGAGATGAGGGTTAATGTCTTTATTAGGTAATGCATTCCAGGTCAGCAACAGAGAGGCATGTATTGTGAAAGTCAAATATTGTTCAGGCTCCCTTTGGATGTGAGATATTTTAAATTGCATAATTGGTATTTGTTCTATCAACATGAACAATTTGCACTTTTTGGTGAAGAAACATTTTGTTTGGCAATATGCTGCTTAAATGTTTTTTACAAGTGTTTTGGAAAGGTGTATAGTGAAACAAAATCTGCTAGTTTGGGTATGAACTGATCCAAATCTATTCTTCAAAACAAGAAAAATGCAGGTTTAGTATTTCAAAACACACTGTTGGGAATTTTTCTCTTTTTTGGGAAATAAACAGAGAAAAAATATGTAGAAATAAAGCAGTGTGCCAAAGTTGTGAGTTCTCACTTAGTTTGTGGAGTAGGTTTTGATTTATCCTAATTCACCAAAATGTCCTTCATTGTTTCAGACCTGATTTTTATTTGTCTCCTCAATCCTTCAAAGAGATTTTATTTAAAAATCCGTAGGGGTGAAATATTAAAGTTCTCCCTGTAATCTGTTAGTTGTAAAAGTTTCTACATTTTTAAATTATGAAATTATTTAATTAGAAGCAGTTTAATTATTTTTATATATTTTACATTACCACCAATATTAATTACTGACGTTCCCTCACTTAACTGTTTTCATTTAAAGTTAAGTAAAAGACACCACAAGTAATTATTTCTCTTCCGAGATTGAGAGATACTGAAATTCAAAAAAGTTAAATATAAGTAAAATTTAACTGAGCATAAGTTGTAATACTTTCATGGTTATTTTGGAGTGCAGGAGTGCACCATCTTCTATGGTGTAGCATATTGGAACAACAGTTTGTCTACGGCTGATATGAAGCATTTAGATGAGCTCATCAGGAAGGCCAGCTCTGTGCTAGGATTTGCCCTCAACCCAGTACAGAGGGGCAGAGACAGAAGAACTGTTGCTAAAATAACATCACTGTTGGACAATGTCACCAACGCAATGCATAAAACTGGAGAGCTCCTCCAGTAACAGACTGCTGCATCATTGGTGCACAAAGGAGTTTTGAGTGTTTTTACTCAATTTGAAATATTTCTGCTCTAATTGTACATCTGTTTTTTCTGCACTACACAGCTATGCACATACACATGTACATTATAAGAAGGGCTATTTCCATTCTATCCTAACGAACCCGGACAATAGCTTCCATAAAATGGCTTGTATTACAGTCAACAGCAAAAATATTAGCATAAACAACCTGCTTGAAAAATATCTACATACACTGTTTAAAATTTAATCAGATAAATGTCAACGCAGGTAATGTGTTAACAAAGCAAAAGAAAAATTTCACTTTCACCTGAAAATATGTTTGTTTTAAGATTGACTTCACATTTGATACACAAATTAAACTTTGTATTTTTGTGATGTAAAGCACTTTGAACTGCCTTGTTGCTGACATGTGCTGTGCATATAAACGTGACTGATTGATTGATAAACTTGGCATCCACATAGTGAATTGTGTGATTGAGAAATTGGAAGAATTACAAGATTCAAAATCTGCTCATTATTGATGTTTATGCCTTTGTCCCTTTCCTTAAAGATTTAGTTTGTTTTTTTTTGTTTGTTTGTTTCATTATTACTAATGTTATCAGGGACTTTGATATGTTAAGAAGCTTGGATGATTTTTTCTTATCTGACTTTAAAGTGAAGACTTGGCATAAACAAAAAAATAAATACAATTCTAAACCTGCATATGTGTATCGATATTGGCCTTTTTTTCTATTGTTTAAATAACGTGAATATTTTTTTCACTGAAATTTAGACCTTTACACATACTGCTTGTTGTTTGAGTATTCCCTCATTTGACCGCTAGATGGCAACATCAGGTCAAAAATCATCAGATTGGGGACTGCTTGCCCGCAAGGCTCATTATTTGCACATGATGAGGCTGCACTTCTTGAGGGAAACAAATGCAGGTCCCAGCATAAATATTTATGAGAGATAAAGGAAAGAAACTGACAGGTAACAAATTCAACACAGGTGGACATGCAAGGTCATTTTCAAATGACACAACACTCCTCTGAGGGCCTTGGATCATCATCAGCTGCAGCTTTTATATTCTTAAAAGTGGGTAAATTATAGACGCTTTGAAGTGTTCATATATTATGTGGAATGACAGATGTTTATTATATAACAGTTTAAGATATCAGGTGGAGCTCTGGCAGTTTGTATTTTTAATTAACACCAAACTCATTCAGGTAACTATAAAGTCTCCAATATTTTTGTGTTTATTTACAAATCAACAACGTATATATATATAGCAGTCAAAAAATGTTTCAGTGATTTTATGAAAAGCTGAAAAATCTATTTTTATTTTATTTGTGTGTTTATTTTTTTTCCTAATATACTTCATATTGTCTACTTTGAGAAAGATTTTTTATTTTTTCACAATATGGTTTATGCTGAAAACATTGTTAAAAAAATAGATTCTTAAATGTTGCCAAATACATTACGTTGCCAACTGAAAGCATTAGCATTATGTTCTGCTTATGCTAACATTTCAACAGCTTTCTTTTTCACTCAACACTAGCAGCTTGTATCTTATTACTGAGTCAGTCGCTGTTATTGACATGACTGTCTTATGAAGTTGACATCTACTATATGTCCATGTACGTTATATAAAATACAGATTGCAACATCTTAATATTCTTATTAAACATGTATTTGTTGCTTATGTTCATTTTAGAACATTACCTTCCACAAAACACAGGTGGAAGATAATTTATTAGAAGAGTAATTTCTTTGCTAAACATAATGGTAAGAACAAACAAAAATATGTATTTTTTTTTAAGCAGGACTATTTCAAAAGTGAAATGAAAAGGACTGGGAATTATTTGTTACTGTCATCATGTACTACATTACACGATGACAAGGTGAAATCTTGAAATTTGAATCTAGAAAAGACTTGAATTCTGACTTGGATCATTAAAAAAAGACACAATATTTTTAAACAATCTAAAATTACTGTTGAGGAAAAGGAGAACTCATAATGTACACAAAGTTAATATTGGATGAGCTAGCAAATCATGTTTGTTACATTATAATCAACTAATGCAATGATGGATAAATGCATGACAGAAAAATCATTTCAATTTCAGAGTTTCCAGTAATGTAAAATGAACCCTCCTTCATGAAATTCTCAGGGTTTTTTTTTGCAGTTTTTCAATGCCATGTTGCAGTAAATGTATAAAGAAAAAAAACTGATTCTTTTCCCCCACCCTTACACTGACTTGTCCATTGCCATCAGATTCTGAGCCGTTGTTATGCTCTGCAGGCAGCAACTGTTCAGCTTCCTTGTGGCTTTGAGTCTAACGCAGGCAGACTGCAAGAGGCTTATTAATCTCTGTGCTGCAGTTTCACTCCAAAGACCACAATCGAAGGAGAAACATGCACTGGCTGTGTGTCATAAATAGACTTGAGTTGCTGACCGTCCACCAATACAGCATGTATGCAGTGTAAAGTGCAGACGCTGGATCCAGCATGCCTGATCCAATGCATTGTTACTAAGAGGAGCTGACATTTTCATGGTTCATGGCTCAATCACTGTGTGCAATCCTGTGTGAGCTTGCACATTTGCACAAGGACAGATAAAAGCTCCCCCAAGTGTCCAAATTTGTTCACAACTGCATTTTGAGGGGAAGATATCAGCTAAAGATAGCTCCCGACTGCAATGAGAGCACACAAGCAGAATTCCTCTTCAACAATTACAGCGTCTTAAAGAGGGGAAAGGTTCCCTGTTCATTTTCTATTAGAAAAGCATGCATTGAACTCTAGTTGAGGTCTTAAGATATCGGTTTTGTTGCATTAAAATGCATTTTGGTGGTAATGGCATAGTACATGATGACAGTAACAAAAGAACTGTATTCATCCATTCAGTCTTCTTGTATTGTTACCCAGAAAAGAAAAGAACTGACAGAGTGAAGAGGCTTGAGAACAGGTCTGTGCGTCGTGGATCAATTGTGTTCAAGAGCCTGTTGATGCTCTGCAACAGCTGAGATAATAGTGTTTTCATTGAGAGCCCTTGTCAACAGTCGTGTAACCTTTCCTGAGCTCTGGTGAGCATGATGCTGCAGTGTAAGCGATGGCGCGGTGCCAGGAGCAAACCATTAAGACTCATTAGTTCCCTATTGATAGGCCTGATGATAGGCTCTGTGAAAGGAGGCAGTAAAGGTCAGCTTATGGATCTTAATTTGACCTAACTCACCCATCACATATTAGTGGCATCTGTCATCCTTAGATTTAATTTAGCTGTGATTGAGTGCTAAGTTCAGGAGACTATTGGCAATGACCCCTGCATAGGATCTGTTGCTGTGCTAGTAATCTTTATCTCCTGGCCTTTTTCTTTTTTTTTTTTTACCAAGCTGTTTCCTTTAATACACATCTAAGAGTAAGAGCAGTATGCTGCATAATGTGCTTGCCATTTCCTTTCTAGCAGCTTCTGATGCAAATTTATAATATTTACACTGGTGAAACATATTCCCAGAATAGGTCACTCTGAAAATGTTGCTAATTTACAAGCAGCCATGATTTTTTTTGTGGTCAATTTATGTCTAAATACCTAAAAAGAAGAAGACAATTAGTAAAGGGGCTAGAAATAATAAGTTCTTTTTTTTTTACTTTCTAATAAATTTAACAACTATTTAGCTGTGTCTCTGGAACTGATGTTTTGCTTACCATGTTATTTTTTTGTAATTCGTTCCTTCATTAAGTAGTTGGAAGATATTACACAACAATCAAACATAACTAAATCTAAAATAACTCATATTATCCAAGTATGTTCAATGAGCTATTGATGCTGGTGGTGCTGAGGGCAGGAAGGATCTCCAGTAGCTGTCAGTATTGTAACAAATTTGAAGAGGCTTCTGACTGACCAGATGACAGTCGCGACATACTAACAGCTCAATTTCAGGTGATATTCAGGGAATATGTCCTAATTGATATTGTCAGTTGTTGGCAAGCACTTCTAATCCATTTCATTTGCTTTTGCCACTCCTCTTTAAACCACATGGTTAGAAAGTCGGGCAGATAGATGCCCATTACGATGAGAGCAAGAGATGGTTTGAACATTGTCCTTAACTCTCTCTGCTGTTTGTTAATGTTCTACATCCATGAATCCTCCTGTTCAACTCCTTTGCGATTTGGTGTCATAGTTCAAGTATTTTTTTTATTTTTTTACTTTTGAGATGCTTATTAACTGCTCCTAGTTGTAAAAACATACTTTGTTGCCACAGTTGTGCATCATAAGAACTGAAAGAACAAAAATCCATCCAGCCCCACGGCACCCAAAACCCGGGCAAATTATTGTCCAAAGATCTAATGCCTAAACCCAAAATATTGTGAAGAAAAGTAAAAAGGAACAAATCAGATGTAACAAAGCTGCCTCCACAAGGGGAGCAATTTTAAAATTTTATTTCATTTCAAGAAATAAGCTAAATTTGACATTATTGAGGACTTTTATTATGTCCATGGAGATAAAAGAAGGTATAAGGAAAGATGGACATAGAGGATGCTTCTTAGAGGAAGGGACTGATTATGTAACGGAAGCACTTGTTTACATGTCCCCTCCGCGTTCATATTAGCTGAAGGAAGACACCCTGCCTTCACTTCTTGGAATCTGCCACGTTGCATTAATGTCTTTCTTCATAGACTGGTAATTGGCCTACTTTTAGAAGAGCGTTTGTTGCCTGTTTTGAATTGTATGGCCTTTGCTGCTCTAACATTTCATGCGCAAAGTACAAATTTTGGATTTAAATAAATTATAAAATTATCACTTACTTATTTACTTACTTGCTTATTTACTTTTTAGACCCACAAATATCGATGTCAGACATTTTAACATGCAGTTAGGTCGAGTCTCCTGCAGTTAATGGGTCATTTACTCGCCCTTCCCTTCCCCTTTATGTGCAGCTTAGCACATACAGAAACTGAAAATTGTTTCAGATGAAGAGTTTCTGCATGGCAATTTTCCAAGTCTTGCCACAAATTGTCAACCTGATTTGGAGCTGGACTTTGACAATGCCATTTTAACATGTGAATATGCTGTGATCTATAGAGTTGGTGTCTTTCAATGTTTAGATGCATCTCTGCTTCAACACAGCAAACTGCAGAAATTTACTGTTGAGGAAATAATTGATTCATTTGACCAGCTGTGTTAAATGTCTAAATGTTGCAGGACAGCAACCCTCGAGGACTAGAGTGTTTTGACTGGTTGTTGTTTGTTAGCACATTTGCAGTACTCTTTATTTTCAGGTGACAGACTAAATAGTACTTCTTGAGAAATTCAATACCGTCTATATTTTTTATCACTTAATTAATCTTGCTGTTACATTTTCTACAACTTTTTCCTGTATCTGTCTGGTGTGAATTTTGACTCTTTGTGGTGCTGTTTGTTCATTAATATTCACTAATAGACCTCTGAAGCCTTCAAAGAACAGCTGGATTTATACTGAAAGTACATAAAGATGTCTTTTGGATTTTGGAGGTAAATGGTTGAATTGGATTTTATTTAGAGGTTTAACAGAAAAAAGGGGGCTAAATACAAATACAGATACACTTTGCAGATTTTATTTGACAAAATAAAAATAGAGGCCATACACTATTCTCCATCTACTTCATAGTTGTGCACTACTTTGTGTCAGTCTGTTACATAAAATCCCAGTGAATTACTCTAATGATGTAATTCACTGGGATTACAGCATTAATTCCAGTGAATTAATGGTATTAATGACAATGCAAGAAAAAGCATTGTTTACTGTCCACACACCTTGCAAAAAAAAAAAAACCTCAACGAAGCTGACTGCTACATGTGTGGAATTCAATTACAGACCTGCTGTGAACGCACTTCATGTAGCCCAGGGAGATTTGGGGAGGTGGCAGCCAGGTGGCGAACCTGTGGGCAGCGACACACAAATCATGGTACCATGTCCATTGGCCAGGCGCCAGGATCCTGCTACCACAGAGCCCACCAGCACTCCCAAGAGCAGTTCATGGTCACTCGCCTCAGACCCTCTGCACCCTGTCCTCCTCTCTCTGTCTGGCTGCGCACTTAGATCAGCAGAAAGGGATTGCCATACTCATTGTTTGCCACTTTCTCTATAATTCATGTTCTGCTCCTGAAATAGAGTACTTGAACAGCACACAGTGTTTCATCCATGCTTGCAGAAAATAGAACCGTGTGTGTGAGGTAAAAGGTGGTATAAGTTCAGAAATGACAGATTGAGACTGACATGAAGGCTGTTTGCTGCAGTAATTTCTCCATGTTGGATGGATGAATAAAATGATTGTGTTTTAATTTATACAGCTGCTACACCTATAAAGATAAGAACCAACATTTCCTTCTAGCGGGTTATAAAGCGCTTGTGCGATGACATGTGCGCAAGTCCAGACTTCCGCCATGTGACTGAAACCCAGTCGCCTCAGGGTGTCTATGAAATTGAACAAGACATGCAAATTATGTGATAGTCAGCACCCAAAATACGGCTTCAGTTTTGACCATGAAACCGTTAAAAAAGCTGGAAATTTAGCTTGTTTCCTGAAAAACATCAGCATGTTGTGTGCTGCGACCACCCACTGTCTGCTGTGTCCAGTATCTCCCTCTCGCCCGTCCATGAGCTGTGAGTGGCATTCAGGCTGACCAGCCTTGACATAGGAGAGTCAGTCAGAGTTGAGAGGGAGCAGCCGTGGGAGCAAAGCCTGCGTGCCAGATTGGAGAACATCAGGGAGACGTTGCAGCCTCTATTCTGGTTGCAGTCTCAAAAAAACATGCCGAGCAGTATCCAGCTAGGTCAGTGGAGCATAAAGACAGTAGGCAGAAACAAATATTTTTTCTGATGTGTTTATGCACAACAATCGATAAAACATGGAGGGTCTTGACACTTTTAATGTCCTGTAATCAGTGCCTGTGAACTCACTGTTCCCTTTGTGGTCTAAGGAGCCAAAATGTTGCAGAAGTACACTGAGATTATTTCAAGTGCCACTTTTATGCCACCTCAGGGTATAAAAGAACCCTCACCTAATAACAATTTCAATTAAATCAGCCTATGGGGCATTGAATCATTAAAGGGCTTTATTAAAAATGTCTTTCATATAATCAACATTGCATTCTTTTTTTCAACAATAATGTTCGTCTTCAACCTTGACTCTGTTTTTGCTCATTTTGAGTCTAACATGAAAAAGCTGCAAAACGACATAATAAAACTGATTTCTTATGTAATGTTCCTTAGAGTAATGCAGACATGCAGATGTATGTGTTTGTTTTATGAATCATGAACAAGAGTGTGTTAATGACTTACACAGCATTTCTTAAAAACAATCATACTCTTATCACCACTCTTATGCACAAAAACTTTACCTTTCACTTGCAAGAGCTCCCTTTTCCCTTCAAGTTGTCGTTGTTGCACTTTAGACAAAGCAAACTTGTTATTCATGCAGATGTCATTAAAAGTTCTCATAATATGAGGATGATGAGTTAGTTGTCAAGCTCCACCAAATTGTCTCTGAATGACACTATATACCAAAACTAAGGTGGTTTGGGGAAAAAAGCAACAACAAAAAAAACCTAGTCTTACATGAACGCACACCAAAGCTGACCACAGAAGTGTTCAGTGAGGCTGAACACTTCTGAAGGCAGACCATTACATCTTCCCTACCAAATTCTGGAGCTAGTTTCTTAAAGGCCTTGCAATTTTAGGGGAAGACAGAGTTTAGGCTCTAAGAGTGAAGATAGGAGATTGCCACTATTTGCAGAATCTCATCTCAATAGAAGCTGTTTGGCTTTGATAGAAAGAACGAAGCACGTTTTTCACAGTGCAACTCTCAAAATCTATCTTTGTGACAATTGTTGCACCATTTTAAGGGCAATAAACAGGCATTCAAATAGTGAAAGCTTTAATATCAAGAAGTATTGTTACAAGAAATATAAAAAGCCAGTCAAACAGACTTTTTTTTTTCTTTTTACTATGCGTTTTTTTGCATTTCCAAGTGATATTTTGTGCCCTGTTTCAGGTGACAATTTTCTGTGTCTACCTTATAGAATTTTTCCCACATCTCCCTCATCACTTTGTAAAATTTCTTGCTGTAAGGGGAAAAATATTATCCAGATTCTTTCACACAACATCATGCTTTAAAAGGACCGTAGATATTTGTGTGTTTGCTCAGTAGCTTTCAGTCAAATAGGATGTGACTGCCAGAGCAGATAACAGCCATCTTGCTTGTCCCTACATGACATGAGCGTGACAGGATGGGGGTTGGTGGGTAGGGGAGACAGGGGGAATCCAGAAAACTGTTCCTAAAAGAAAGGAAGAAGTAATTAGTAAATGTCATTTGAGGAGAGTATGGCAAATTAGAAACCCGATGGATCATGTAATTAGGACTGGAGCGTTTTCATTGGTGGCTTGGGGAAGGAAGAGGACACAAGATCAGGCTCTGGTGGCACTATGAACTGTGACAAAAATCATCATTTCAAACTCAATCACCATCCATTTCTGGTTGCTGTGTGTGTTATATAAGAGTCATATATCACACACACATATATCACTTTTCAAGCCCAGATTCATTGATCTGGGCTTGAAAAGCAACCGAATCCTGACCTGTAGTTTAGGATGCGGCTTTAGTGATATGCAGAGTAATCTGTGGTGACATTTATTTATAGATATATCCTCCAATTTTCACATGTTTGACAACACAAAATAGAGCCTGATTGTGAAACAAAAGTAAAATGATGAATTGATTCATTTTTTTTTATTGATGGAAAACTATTAAGTGTGTCATTCATTTATCTTACACACCAGAGTCCACATGTTTGAAATTAAATCTCACTATGGATACATCTATTATGTCAAGTACTTAGAGGTTTTTAAGGAAAATCAGTTACATAGACCAAGTAACAAAGCAGACAGGTCAGGGAGAATCTTTAAACCAGAGTTAGGTTGTAGAACAACCCAATCTTTGGAAATATCACAAGTTACTGTTAAAATTGTCATCTGAAAATTCAGAGATAAGTCCACATTCACTTTTTTGCAAGTAATAGTGATGCACAAATACAGTTTCTTATGAAAGATGATTAGGGCCACTGGAAAAGAAGAATTCTGAATTTAATCTCAGAATTCTGACTTTGTTCTTAGAATTCTGAGATTAAAATCAAAATTCTTTTTTGTCTGTGGCCTTACTCCTCTTTTGTAGTTTCTGGAGTTGCAAAACTGGTTGGTAAATAACTCGAAAGACTGAAAGGTGGTTCTATAAAGTATTCCCTCAGGAAGGCAGAACTCAAAAAGGACACAACACATAGTAAAAATCCTCCAAAATGTATTGAAGTTAATGATTGCAATGAGACAAAATTGAAAAAGGTTTATTACATCAATGTGCTTTGCATCTTTTGTTCAGTTTGCCCTTCTTTTGAATAGGCTTCTGCTCAGGTAATTTGGTTTAATGATATTTGGGACACTATCCAACTCTTTTATGGTGGGAGCTTTACATTTGTAGATCAAATGTAAAACAGTGTAGCACACTGTTGCATTAGAGAAAAAATGTCACGGTTCAAACTTTGACGTCATACATTTTGCTCTGAGTTTGCATGTTCTCTCTCATATCTGCACAGGGTTTTTTTTTCTAAGTCCTCCTGCTTCCTCCCACAGCCAGAAAATAGAAGGATTCTAAATAGACCTTAGTGTTTCCTTTTCGAAATTGCGTCATGTCTTCACTGCGGTTAAAATTTGTTTTACCTAGGAGAGTCGGATGAGGCGATTTTATGTTACTGTCTTACTCCATTTACCTAATTTTACAAAACCACAACTTAAACATACTCTCAGCAATTGTTTTGAAAACATATGAAAACCTCCCTCCTCTATAAATACCCTCCTTTGTAACACTTCCCTTCAGAGCTGTGAAATATCTGCTTGATAAAACCATCTGGAGCAAAACAAAGTAGAATCACATCAAAATCCATACAAATTTATATAAGCAACAAGTCTAATTTTCAGGAACATCATTACTAGGAAACAAGTTCACTGGTCTGAGTGACTACATGGCAGGGTGGACTATATTTAGTCCAACAGCACAGTCTTGTTGCGGGTCAGCTTCTACTACACTCAAAAACAGTACATTTACTGTTAGCAGGTTCTGACGTCTATGCAAATTTATTCCCAAATGTGAAAAAGGATTATTTACTTTGAACACTGGATCAGTTTATGAGCCAACTGTCATCTCCCTATTATGACTTTCAGTCAGAATTTCACTTCACTCTGTCACTCTTTTAAATATTTAAGCGAAGAAAACTAAAACTTTCTTGTAGAAATGTTGTATAACCTGGAAGGAGGTCAAACTACCAGTCATAAAAGTTTAAATAAACTTTGTTAATTTTTTTCCCCTCCTCTACAAGATATAAATGTGGCAGGAGTAGATTTACCTTAAAATTTAAGCTTTCAAAAACAGAGAAAACATTTTATTGTGCAGCTCCTGAGCCGTGGAACCACACAATTCTGTATTTTCTACTTTATATCATAGGACAATAAAAATATGAAGGTGGGCTAAAGTTTAAATTAATCAGTATTACTGATTTTCATTGTGCTAACACACCAGTGCTTTACCACTGCTGTGTCTTCATTAAACGAAAACATTGCTACAGTAGTTTTAAAAGATATGTATTTGATGGAATAAACAATAATTGCACATGAAAACAACAAAAGAGAAGATTCTTGACTATCACTTGTATCTGTCCAGCCTTATTCGATTAGAAATACTCAGAAAAAATGTCTTCTGTTTACTTGTTAACCCCATCCTCTGAGGAAAGGTTGTTCTAGGATGCACATTATAAATTATTAAGGTTATGCTGAAAATGTGGTGCTTTTACAATAATGGCTCCAAAGGTATACAATGATCCAACAAAAAGTTTCCAATATTGCCTGTTAAAAACATAGTAAATGTAATGAGTAAAACAATTATGCTTGTCAGAGGGTTGGACTAATAGTAAAAATAAAATACATATGTAATAATATGTTTTTGTTTTGTTATTTTTTTATTCTTTTATTTATTTTTTTATTGATTTATTATTATTGTTATTGGACAAGAGGTTAGTTTCAGTCCTGACAGCAGAAAATGCTACAAAATCCCATAAAAACAAATAATAATAAAAAATGTTTGCACCTTACGGGATGAAACTTTATTGAATATATTTTACAAGAGTCCAGTTAAATGTGTCGACTGTTTGCTTGATCTTTTTCCTGAGCTCTAGTAAATGTTTTATTGAGATAGCCATAAAAACATACGTAATTGCTTTCAAACAGACTGATTGTGTTGCTCCTATTGAGGCAGCAGATTCACTGCTGCAAGATGAACTAGAGCCCATGATAATCCTCTTTAATGGAGGGGAATTAAAAAGTAACAGATCTGATGTTTTTCTTTTTAATCCGTCCACTGTGTACCCTTGTTCTTTTTGTTTACTTTTGCCCGGTCGCAGTTTCATGCTCCTCTGCAGTGCAAAGCATGAGCATCCCACTTTACTGTTATTGACCTTTCCTTTATGCAACAACCTCAAACTTCAATATTTTTTGCATTGTAGGATAGAACAGCATAAAGTGGTGCAAATTTATGAGGTCCAAATAAAATCTGAAAAGTGTGGCATACATGTGTATTTTGCCCTGTTGTCTAATAACCTTAAATACTATTCAGTGCAACTGCTTGTTTAGACCGTGTGTGTAACAAGTTTATTTTGTCCACTTTGAGTCTCTAATGCCAGTCTTCAAGTGCACATCTGATTCAGATGGCTGAATTAACTCCAGGAGAAACTTTAGAGACTCTTTCATTTCATTCAGGTATGTTAAACCAGGTAAATATGTAAAGCATGCAGACTCTGGACACGACTGGGTTAATCTTACTACTTAACAGCCACCACAGCATTGTAAACATCTTGTTTATATTCCCCAAGCCTGTTCATATAAAGGGCATAAAGCTGTATACAATAGTGACGCTTATACTCCATAGAGGCAGGGAGGAGAACCATGAGCTCCTTTTGATTTTGCACTACAACCATGGGGGTAAAAATTGGTTAATTATTGACTTACAGTTTGTATAACAAGTGGCTTCAGCTTAGATAAAAGCTGAAGCCACTTAAACTTAAATTAGAAATTAGTGATTATATCAACATATGTTGGGGGTGAGAAAGGGGTGACAGCATTTTCTAAGCTCAGGTGTGTGAAGCACTTTCAGTTCTGATAAACACATTTAGAAAATAATGTAAAATGATAAAAACATCAGTAGCAAGTTTATTTTGTCACTAAAGTTGCATAATTGTTCATGTAAAGAATTTTACAATTACTTTCATAAATCCCAGTGTCAGAGAAGTGGGACAACTTTACGTTATAGCAATTTCTAACTTAAATGTTTCAGATTCAACAGCCCACCAGACGGACGACCCTCTCCAAGGTCCTGAAATTTGCTTTCCCAAGCATGCGTCATGTGACTGCCGAGCTCAGCACCGAGCTTACTGGTTTCTGGAGATTTCACGTGAGAAACGGACCTCAAGCCCCCCTTTCCTCTCATCCTGCGTCTGCGGCAGTTTTTAAAGGCTCTATTCTGCTCTTTTTCACCCCCCCATTTCACACGGATAATGAGGACGTTCAACGCACCGGGAGTATGACAGAAGATTTTAGCATGTTGGACTGCTGCTTGCGGTTCTGCAACTATAGTTTCTAATTAAATCCCAACGCGGTGAATGCGTCGGACGGAGTGGACGAGCCCGCTGCTGGAGGTCCGCATTGAGAAAGTCATCATCTTCTCTTTGGTTTTTATTTTTCACTTCAGAAGGATGTAACGACCGACCTGCCGTGTGCAGGCTGAAGCGTCCCCCATCAAAATGCAAAAGGGAATACGACTCAACGATGGTCATGTCACCTATCTGGGGCTTTTGGCGAAGAAGGATGGTACAAGGCGAGGGTGCTTAAGCAAAAAGAGCTCGGACAACACGAAATGGCACACAAAGTGGTTTGCTTTGTTGCAGAACATGTTATTTTATTTTGAGAACGAGTCTAGCTCTCGGCCGTCGGGATTATACTTGTTGGAGGGGTGCTTATGCGACAGGGCGCCTTCACCAAAACCTTCTCTGTCAGCCAAGGAGTGCTTGGAAAAGCAGGTAAGGAGAGAGCGCGCGCGAGAGAGCGCGCGCACACAGGCAGGGACACACACACACACACACACATACACGCATACGCAACATGCGCGCACACATGCACATGCATACGATCCTCTCCCTATGTGCAAAAAATACTGAGAAGGTGCAGCACGGAATGTAAAATTTGCTTCTTTGCGCTAAAAATGTTCATTTTCTTGCAACATGCAGGCATTTTTCTCATATGGACCCGCAAGAGAAAAATCCAATGCAGTAGAAAAACGTCAGGTTTCAGATTGCTTTGTTGCACGTTATGTAATTCATGCACGGCTTTAATGATGAGGTAAGAATAAAAAATAACACCTAATGGTGTTACAGGAGTCCTGGTGGCGATCAATGCTGCGTCTTTTGTTTCGCAGCAAAACCTGCTTTCTTTTTTTCCTCTCTTGCTTTTCTAAGCAGTTGGCACTTTTCACTGATGCGTAAAATGTAAATATATTTATGGAACTGGCGAGGGGGGGGAAAGGCATTTGAACACATTAAACACATAAATGGCTTTCGACTATCAGCCGTCGTGTATTCCACGTTTAAGGGTGGAGAAGTTGGAGCCTATCTAATTGCTTATAAATAAAACAAGCACAAATAATGAGAATTTTAGACAAAAGTTACGGTTTCAAGGTTTCCACCTTGTGGCGAAATCATGTAGTTGCCGTTCAGTTTCCTCTAATCTGGATTACCTGAATCAAATGATTGAGTGTGGAGAGTTCTAATTGGAGTAATACACAACCTAAAGGGTCAGTCGCAATCAGAAGTATGTCAGAAATGTTCTTACCAAACTATAAGTATCATAATTTGCACATTAAACCACTGTATGTTAAGCTTCACTTCATTTCCACTGGCTGCACAACATTTTGAAAATTAAAGCTTGAAATGGGTCTCAATGCTGTTATTGTGAACAGAGTAGCTGAACATGATGCTCCTCAGAGAGCTTCTCCCCTGCTTTGTAAATAGGTCTGCTATCCAAACTGAGGCCAGACTCTCACTGCGAACAGCTGCCCCTCTGCTGACAAAGCAGAACGCAGCACACGCTCTCAGAGTTGCTTGAAAGGCAACCAAAACACCTATCTGAGACCTATTTCCCCTGAAACCTGCTGTTTTGTTTCTGCATGGAAATCCACACACGTCTCCGTTCTGCAGAAACAAATCCAAATGCAACATTTTCACATCATTTCAACACGTTTGGCAAAACGTGAAGAGATGCACAAAGATAACAGATTTACAAAGCTGATTTTCGCAAACATTAATGAAACAAAATGAACAGAAACATCTAATTGGAAAATCTAAGCAATGTACAACTACTGAAACTACAGATCCTGCCGCACAAACTCTATATTATGTGTTCTCAAATGGAGTTAGTGTGAAAACGATAACGCTTGAGCCCAGGGTTTCCATGGCAACCCTTATTTGCATCCTAAAGAATGATGCAGTTGGAAGAGGCTCGATAACAGACACAGGGAGAGAGAGAGAGAGAGGTAGACAGGGGGAGTCGGTGCATCGCATCTCTTTTATTAATGCAAGCGCTATCAGAGTTAAATTTGCTCCTTGCAGTACTTTCGAGGGGTCAGAGTCCAATTATAGAAAAACGCAGCTTGTTCTCGCCTGGTTGCGGCCTCACTTTTGCCAGAAACACGCAAAGCTGGCTGTCTACTGCAATGGGCATGGGTTATACGTGCCAACAGTTTTCACAAAAACACTTTAGGAGCAACAGTTGCAAGTAAGGGGAAGACTATCATTCAAATGAAATGGCATGTATGCAGAATGATTGTAAACATACTCATCTCTTAAATATATTCTGATATAGAATACATGATTGTGGTGCTAGAAAACAGAGCAGTGTCTGAGAACGGCAAAGGGGACAAAACAAGCTTTTGTTGAATAAATTTAAAGATCATGAGGTAAAGCTGAAACATGTCTGCTTCTTTTTATCAGTTTGTTTCATATTGATGATATGGTTATTCCAAATGTGGAGCAACACCTCACAAATAATGATTAGCTGCAGGTTGATAGCTGTATCTGCAGACCAACGATTGGTCTCATTTGATCTGACTGAGCCTGTTCAAAGGAGAGACAATGGCTACTTTTAGGGTGAAGTAACGCTTTGATAGAGGAGAGTTGTTCACCACTTGAAACCTTTGATTTATTTTCCAATATATACATACATAATCTGCCTGTCTCTGTTGACACATCTTTGGTCATTTGAGGTATTTTTATAGAAAAATTTGTAGTGCATAAATAACAACATAAATCTAAAACCACTAAGCACTTAATATCTTTTGTGATCATCAAGGATTTCAGAGATGCATTAATTTTTACTACATTTGCGTTTGATACAAACACTTCTGGTCAAGCCCACACAGTATAGGTTAACTTGCAAAAGTATCCAAACCCACTGAACTTTAGCAGTTCCCTGAATAACAAACCTTATATTCAGTTAGTTGTTTTTTGTTTTTTTTTGTAACAGACCAACAGAAAGTGGTGCATCATTGCGAATCACTATAAATCGGATACATAGTTTTCAAAGTCTTTTCCAAGTCTAACTCTGATAAAAGGTGGTGCGCATTTGTATTCAGCATGTTGTATTCAGAGAACCCAAAAACAAAATCCATCTGCCTTCAGAAGTCACCTAATTAGTAATTAGAGCTGTGGTGTGTGCAAATTAACCTAAGTATTAATAAATAGGTTCTGTGAAGGCATAGGATGTTTCTGCATAACATTACTCAACAAATAGCACTGTCAAGACCAAAGAACAGATAAGTTTAAAGCAGAGTTAGGTTATAAAACATATAAAGCTTTCAAAATCAAAATTTTCCAATGAAAGTAGGCAGAAATGCAAACTTTTCAAGACATTTCTGTTCATCTGCTTATGTCAGCAGTACATTTATAATCTGTGCATACCACAAATAACCTTTATGGAAATGTGAATGTAGGAAGTCATTATTAAAAGAAAGTTTGTCCACCAGCCTGGTATTGGGGTGGATGATGTCATCATCTACCTCCTTCACTAGTGCTTTTAACACCATTCGTTCTGGACTTCATGGGGACAAGCTGGAACTGGAAGAAGTGGACCGCCACATGTCCCACTGGATAATGGATTACATCATTGTCCATTTGTAGTATGTAATGACACAGGGCTGTAAGGAGCTGTGCTGACACCGTCCCTCTTCAACCTCTCCACTACAGAAGTCTATGCTGCAGACTTCTCCATTAACTCCCCAGGTTGCCATATGCAGAAGTTCTCTGACTCTGCCATAGTCAGCCTCTTCAGATGAGGACGACTCAGAGTACAGACAATGAATTCAGTTCCATCAGAACCATCTCCTGACAATGTTGAAGAAGATCAAGGAGACGTGAACAGACCCAGTACACCGACAGTGATAAATATCCAGGCATCTGACATTGAGGTAGAGGCCGTTTAAACCCACCTGGGTTTGGTATTTACTCAGATTGCCTTCGTCTGAAGTTAACATTTTTGTGGGACATTAAAAAGATTAAATAAATCAGTTGAAGGAGAAATAATCACAGCACTGTTGTATGCATGGTGGATTCCTTCAGTTGTTTCCTTCTCCTTCACCAGGTATTCTCTTGTTTGTCTGAAGGTAAGGAATGTTATTTTAAACCTGAGAAGAGTTTGTTTTAACACAGAATACCACCAAAGCAATTAAAAACATAAGGGCATCACAGAAAATTATTTTCAAGCAAGTAAAATATTCTGTATGTCCCATAGCTGAAAACAAAGAAAGACTTCTCTTTATTTCTTCAGTCAGTTTCAGTCCAACAGACAGAATAATAAAACAACAGCTGTGAACAACTGTTCTGACTGACCAGAGTTGCTAGGAAACAGGTTCTGCACTGTTCTGTACTCAGCATTGGCTCCAGCCTCCGTGTCTTATAGCATTTCCTCCAGGGAACCATGAGACATCCCAGGATCTGAATTGGGGGAGGCTTTCCTCAGTGTGCTCCATCAGCTGCACTGGTGGGCGAAGAAGATGTGGCTTCCCCAGGCTCTGTGTGGTTTAAATCACCCGCTTGATGTCTGCAGCAACAAGGCAGCAGAACAAACACACAAAGTAGTGGAGAGGCCTCAGTCGAGCAACTGTGTATAGCAGATGAAGATTAAATTAAATGCAGTATTTTTGCACAAAGTTTGACTATATGTCTTAAACCTAAGACAAAGTTTGGGAAAGATAAAAGCAGATTTCAAAACAAGAAAATCTGTCAAATGAAGATGTGTCAAATTTGATTAATTGATTTTTAATACCACAATTGGCAGAGACAACCTGATAAAAAGTGATTTACTGAGTCAGATGAGGCTGAAACATTCCTGGAATCAATTTGCATTCCAAGTTGATTCCAGCTCAGTTCTGGAATCAACTGAGCTGTTACCATCAACTCAATTCCAACAGAGCAGATTTTGCAGCCCCAAAAATAAAATAATCTACAAGGTGCCTCTTTATCTTACTGTAGGTGCAAACCAAAGAAATAAACTTTGTTGGAACTTTATATCAGAGATCAAAGATGTTGCTGTTTTTTATATCCCACCACTCATTATTTGTTTCCTCTTCTTTGTTTCAGTACTACTTTACTGTCAACTTCACCCATGAAAACCAAAAGGCTCTTGAGTTGCGTACAGAAGATGTAAAAGACTGTGATGAATGGGTGGCTGCAATATCACACGCCAGGTAAAGGTGCACACAAAGGCAAATAGACACTGGGTTAGGGTAAGACATCTAGTCGGGTTCTCAGACTGTCATAGAGTTTAAGTATGACTTGGTTAGTTTAACGTGACATGAAGCTGTGTTCATTAGCATAAAACATGTTACTGAAGATTGAGCACAGAACTAAGTGTGTTTTGTGTGTACTTTCATATGATTCAGTTACAGAAACTTGGCCACAGAGCATGAGTCTCTCATGCAGAAGTATCTTCATCTGCTTCAGATTGTCGAGACAGAGAAAACAGTTGCTAAGCAACTTCGTCAACAGATAGAAGATGGCGAAATAGAGATTGAAAGGCTAAAGTCAGAGGTAATATTTACAGATTTTTGTTGTTGTTTTTATACTCACAGGAAACACTGGAATGTAACATATGTTAATCCCAGGCATTGCAGATCATCACAGCTGCCAATAAATGAAAAATATTGGTAAAACCTATGCAAGTACTTTCCCTAACTGAATTTGTATATGCATTTATATTATCTCTTCAGTTTCAGTATGGTATCATGTTCACTATACGGTTATCTTGAAAATAATGAAATAAAAAAATAAAAATTATTATGTATTTTGGGAAGAAAGATGTGATATTTAAAGATTGCTACTGTGTAAGGTCAGAGAAAGTTACTTTCGTCATTTTGTCAATATTTTGCGGACAAGCAGACCATGTTTTCAATCAATCAGATACATAAAATAAGTAAAATACATCGGAGAGTGACTAACTTGGTGAGACGAGCCAGTTCTCTACTTTGCATCTCCTCCCAAACAAACAATCAAGCAAAAAGCCTTCTGTGAACTTGAATATCACGTTGTATTCTTAGGATCAAGTAGTCATTTTACTTTAATGTGCAAACGTGAGGCTTTAAATCAAACCGTTTCTGGAATATGCATGAACTCTCTATGAAATGTTGTGACAGCTAACTGTTTCTGTGGCAACAAAATGAGAGAATCCATTTTCCACAGATTTGAAGAGCTCAGAGTAGGTTCTGATTGGATTTATATTTTTCCAACATCCTGATTAGCTTTTAATACATCATAGTTTGACTGAATCAACTGTCATTAAATACTTTGGATTTTACTGATAGATGTTTAGAACTGACAGTAGGCATAGTTATAAGCGAAGTGAACAGCATACAAATTTAGTCACGCCAATTTTCACTCCTATGACCTGTCCTGATGACTTAGTCACTTTGTTTACTTGCTGCTACAGTAAGTGTGAGAAAGATAAAGTGTGAACGATTAGTCTTTATTTTGGCTGCTTTTCTCACAGATTGCTGGACTGCTCAAAGACAATGAGAAGATCCATGCCAGCCCAGCAGCCGCCCCGACAGAAGACGACTCAGAAATCAAAAAAATCAAAAAGGTAATTGCATAGAATTTAAACTTTTAGCTTCGTTTCATTTATGCATTTGTGTTTTAGATGTCAACAGACTACACTGCCTGCTGCAGGTTCAGAGCTTTCTGAGAGGCTGGATCTGCAGGAGAAAGTGGAAGACCATCATCCAGGATTACATCCGCTCACCTCATGCAGAGAGCATGAGGAAGAGGAACCAGGTGGTGTTCAGCATGCTGGACTCAGAGGCCGAGTACGTCCAGCAGCTTCACATCCTGGTGAACAACTTCTTGAGGCCACTGCGCATGGCCGCCAGCTCTAAGAAGCCGCCGATTACACATGATGATGTCAGCAGCATTTTCCTCAACAGGTTGGTTCATTCTTTCTCACAGAAATCTTAAGAGGTACTGTAGTTTCTAACTTTCTTCTTTTCCTTGAATACTTAACCTTACACAATATGTGGTTGACAAATCCATTACACATCCTCAGATTTGTAAGACATTATATATGGGGTTGATATTATGCAACTAGTTAGCTTAAAATGTTTCAAATGTTTTGCAAAATGGGAAAAAAATTCTTCCTGTTGTCTTTTCAGTGGTATGCAAAATGAAATCTTCCATGTTACTTACATACCAGTTGTAATTCATTTTCTTTAGCAAGAGACTGAATGACTATCAATAACATAAACTGCATAAAACACAATTTCCTGTTGGCAAACCATGAGCTTTGATTTTACTATGAAGAATGTACTCTGCATTATTCTTTCTGGCATTTGTTTTGTTTTTTCCATGAATATTTGATTTTGTTCTTCAGCTTCTATTTTGAAGACAAATTAAGATTAAAATCAAAATCAAACAGGAGGATTTTGTACTCCTTCTCCAGATTTGTCTTGAGATTTATAGGTTTTAAATGTTATTTTTACTAATAAAATTATGTTGTTGTTGTTTTTTTCTTATTTTAGTGAAACTATTATGTTCCTGCATCAGATTTTTTACCAGGGTTTGAAGGCCAGAATAGCTAGCTGGCCAACATTAGTACTGGGTAAGAATCCTCTATTTTTTACTCTCATCATACAAGATTAAAATAACCTCAGAGTCCCTTGAAAACGTATACTTTCTTTGTCTTGGGACTTTTCCACAGCTGACCTTTTCGACATCTTGCTACCCATGCTGAACATCTACCAAGAGTTTGTTAGAAACCACCAGTACAGCTTGCAGATCCTGGCTCACTGTAAGCAAAACCGGGATTTTGATAAGCTGCTGAAGCAGTATGAGGCCAAGCCCGACTGTGAGGAACGAACTCTGGAGACTTTCCTCACTTACCCAATGTTCCAGGTTAGTTTGTTTTAGCCATTAATAATCTTTTTGAATATCACAAAAGCAACCATGTTTTGCTGTCAGTGTTCTGCTTTAACCCAAGCCAAGCTCTTCTTGCAGTTTGTAAGGATATTATCATCATCATCAGCTTTATTAAAGACACAAATAGGTCCATAGAAAAATAATTCAAGAAAATTAAAATGAAATTCATTTTAAGTCAGACATTTTTTCCATATATAGAATGTCCATTTTCAACTATGCTGTTGTCACAGTACCTGCCTTATTTACTGTTGTGTCTCTCCAGATTCCAAGATACATTCTTACACTCCATGAGCTTCTGGCCCACACTCCCCACGAACACATAGAAAGGAACAGCTTGGACTACGCCAAATCTAAGCTGGAGGAGCTTTCAAGGTATTTACATAACCAAAACTCAGAATGATCATCAGATCTCTGCTTATCTTCAAAGTTAGGTCCTTCTAAATGTGAATGATGAAATTTCCTCTATTGTAGAATAATGCATGACGAGGTGAGCGAGACAGAAAACATCAGGAAGAACCTGGCAATAGAACGCATGATCATAGAGGGCTGCGAGGTCCTCCTTGACACCAGCCAGACGTTCGTGAGACAAGGTATCCTCCACCGCTCTCACAACATGAGGGGAATTCTTGTCCTTTCACATTACCAAACTGACAGCCTGATCTCACAGGGAGCAAAGGGAATTGCTTGGTGCTCTCTGGGAAGTGTGAGCATTATTCATAGGGAGAGTCTGTAATTTCCTAATGTAATTAGACTGTTCTGAGGCACTGTGATGATGAATCAGGAACTGTAAATGTCACATGTCCCCAACAGGCCTTTGTGGGTGAGGAGAGGGGAAAAGCGGTGGAAGCTGATTCAACCCCTATTATCTAATGTACTACATGTTTGTTTCTCTCTATTTTTTTACTCTTAACCCAGCTTTGCTTTTATGTTTATACATTCAAAATTGGCATTTAATCACACAAAATTGTTCCTATTTTAGATCTTTCAGGAATAATAAAAAAAAAAAACAATTTAAAATGTTGTTTTACCTGTCTTCAGATTTAAAACTTTTCAAACAATATCTTAGTAGCTAACTTTTAAAATATCTTGTTTGTTCCACAAGCTTCTGACAATAGTTTGCCAGAGCTTTGACTTATTCTTCTTTAAGGGTGACCGATGACTCAGTCAGGTTTGTAGGTCTCATTGATCTCACACACCTTTTCAGTTCTGCCTACAAATTTTGTATGGCGCTGAGATTATGACTTTGTGAAAGCCACTCCAAAAAGATATATTTGTTGTCTTTAAGTCCCTTTGTAATTAATTTGACAGTATGCGTTGGCTCATTCTCTATTTGGAAAACATAATGGGGCTGAAGATTTAACTTTCTGTCTGATATTGTGATGTTTTGCCTCAATATGTACACAATAATTTATTTCCTCATGATGCCATGTATTTTGTGATCTGCATTTCCTATTCATCACAATAAGACCCACACAACTACTGCCATTACCTTACTTCAAGGCTGTGAAAGTGATTTCTGTTTTGCAACCTTCCCTTTTTGTCTTTGAAATGTAACAATGGCCATTGTGGCGAAACACTTTCCTTTTAGTTCCATCAGACCACAGGACATATCTCCATAAGTTAAGGTTTTGTTCCTTGGTGCATTAATCAGATGTTAACGGGTGCTTAGTAATGTCTTCTTCTCTGACTGACTTTTCAGTCCAGGTAGACTGTTCTGAGGCACACTGTGCAAGAAATAATTCAGTGTAGATAGTGACATTCTTACTCGCTTCGTTCAGCATCTTCACAAGAGTTGTGCCAAAATGCAGAAAAGAAAAAAAAAAAACACAATCATCTCTAGTACATAGAACCCATCTCCTATCTAAAAGGCATGATGGCTGGAAATTCCCATGCTGTTTATACTTACATGAAGTTAACATATGTAGCTTTTTCCTGTCATGCCAATCACTTTTGATGCATTTTTACACCATAGCCACTTTCAACAAGCCACTCTGTGCACACATTCATTCACTGCTATGCAAAGTATTAGGTAACTTGCAGCTAAGTGACTTTCCCCAGGGCACATTGACATATGGCAGGTTAGGAAGACAGTATTGAAGTCACAACTTTCTGCAAAATGACTCATCTTACCGGCGAGCCATCACACACCCCAGTATGTAAAAGTTTGCTTAGATGAACATATGAACACCTCAAGGCATTTAGAAATTTTAACCAAGGGTGAACCAGACTTGTGGACATCCACAATTTTCTTCCTGATGTGTTGACATATATCTTTTAATTTTTGTGTTTCCACTATGTCACACAAGGTGCCAAGGTGTTGCCTAAGAATACATTCAGAGATGTAAAGTTTTGAATTCGAAGTAAACAATATAAAATGACCTCATAATTTTTTGGATTCTTAAAATAAAACTCATTTTGTTAATCCTAACTGATGTGAAACAGAACAAGCTTAGTCTTATTTCATAGCAGATAATGAGAGGGAAAAAATGGTTTTCGTCTTTTTAGGCACTGCATGCCAATATCTGGTTTCTACTGTTAATATTTATCTCCTTTTCTATTTGTGGACTGTAGGGTCTTTAATCCAGGTGCCAATGAGCGAGAAGGGCAAGATCACCCGTGGGCGACTGGGTTCTCTCTCTCTAAAGAAAGAGGGGGAGAGGCAGTGCTTTCTCTTCTCCAAGCATTTGATCATCTGTACTAGGGGTTCAGGAGGCAAGCTTCATCTCACTAAGGTGAGCCTAAGCTGCAGAGCTGGCTAGAACTGTATATTTTCCTCATTTTTAACATGTCTAGTGGTACGGTGAATGTTCAAGATAAAAAAAGAACCATAATCAACAGCAGACATATCAAGAGTGAATGCACCAATGCAGTCATGTGGAAAAAATGAGGATAACTTCAAGGCAGTCTGTGCTTTCTGAGCGGATTTGGTCATATGTATATTTAGTACTAGGGAATTTTATGTATTATTCATATATCTTTATGTCATCTAAAAAACAACAATAAAAGGGAAGTAAAAATATTTTACATTGCTCTACAAGATGTAATTAAAATGTCATTTATGATGAAGAATGAAAATAGCATTTATTCCCACTTAAAGTAGCTAAAATTAAACACTGAAATATTACATCAGACATCAATGATTCGATCCACAGAGTTGTCTGAGGCCTACATAAAGAAGATTGCAGCAGTTTGGGTCAGATAAGTGGAAAAGGTTTTGAAAAAATTTTTAAATCAACTGGAAAGTAGTATACAAGGACATTCAAATAAATTACCATCATGCTCAAGTATGATCCACAAAACGGGGCCTGAAACTGGCATATCTCACTTTCCATGCAAAGGTTATTGTCCTTGACAGGAGAATGTGCAGTCCCTCACGTAAAACCTGACCCATTCTTTCATTATGAAGACAAGGGAAATTTGCAACGCAGTTGGTGAGGTGGGGAATTGAAATCACACTACATCATGATTCCTCTTAGACATTTAATTTCACTCTATATCAAACTTTAATAATATCAACAACGGAATATTTTCAGTGGAAGCAAACATAGTTTTGGAAATGCCTAGTCAGAGTCGAGAACCAAATCTGACAGAACAAATCTGTGGTGTTAGCCGAAGCAAGCTTTGGACAAAAGAGAACAGTTATTGTCATGTCAAGACGTGGCATGATGACAGAATCCGGCCAAACAACTCTGAAAGCCAAAACTTCTGGGTATTTTCACAGAGTATTAGTTTAAGGCTAATCACACTAATTGATCCGGATTGTTGCACCTTTATGTCTTTATTTCTCCTCCTAACACACATGTTGGATTTTCAGCTGAGTTGCGCAGAACAGATGACAGATGGCTAATATTTTTTAAATAAATTACTACGGTCTCCATTTATTGCTTCATCAAAACCTGCCATTTTAACAGGGCCATGCAGACTTTTAGACCTGCTGTGCATTTGTGTCCAAGAAGATATACAACGCTGACATTATTACTCCACATAACTCAACTCTGAAGGTTTTAAGATCCAACTTATGTTATTCGTTCTCGTAGCTCAACCTATACATGGTGTGCATGCAAACATTTATCTGCGTTACAATATGATTAATCTGTGATTTTTTTCACAAACTCTGAGAAATTTACATTTTAAAATTATTAGTATTCTAGCAGGGTTGGTTGCTGTCACACAAAGATGTATTCTGTTGAGTGAAAAAAGGCTGGTGTGAAACACTAAATCTATTTTTTTACGTGCTATTTTTAGAACGGAGTGGTCTCGCTTATAGACTGCACTCTGATGGAGGAGCCTGAGGGGACAGATGACGAGTGTAAGAGTTTAATTCATGTTCCAGCTTGCAGCAATACGCATTATATGCAGTGTGTTTGAGATTTTGTGTAATGCCTGATTGCCACAGTGCATAATAATATAATAATATTATATGTTCTGTCACTGGAAGAGCCAAAATTTTAATCAGTTCAGCAGAACAACCAAAATATTTTCTTCCAGGAGCTATAATGCAAAGCAATAAAAGAACAGCATTATATATTTTAGGGCATTTGAAAAGTGATCATTATTTATATTAGGAGCAGAGGTAACGGGACACCCCAGTGACTGTAAAATAGGATTTTACTAATATTCAAGAACAAAATGACAAAAGAACTTGGAATTGACATTTTAACTCTGTAACATTTTGTAGTAGTGGAGGCTCACATAGAGTCGCTAACATTACTAAAACAGTAGTCTTCTTATTTATTCCAAAAAGAATGCAGATCCTTACATTCTTTTAATTCATTATTTTCCATAACACATACAGGTTGCTATTTTCCATTTAACCTTCCTGTTGTCTTGCTCTCTCACAAAGTTTTGCAACCTTAATGAAATGCAGACATTCATTGAAAACAGTTTCTTTGATTTAGGTTCTTGCTAATTTGTGCTTCCTCTGACTTTATTTGGAACACCCAAGGGATTGTAAACTTAGGTAACACTGAGTCTTGTTTAGTCTGTAACAGCTTCCTCATGAAGCAGTGTTGTTATTGGTGAATGGTGCAATTACTGACCAGTTGGTCACTGGTCAGGGCTAGAAAACTGTTAGTTCTGGTTAGCTGATTTCTCATCTATAAGAGAATAAAATAATTTAAGACATCTTACTAGGTATACTAGTGATTTCTCTGTCCTTTAAATCACAAGCTTTGTATTTTAAACTGATTTCACTACAGTTACTTGAAACATATATTTTTTGTGTCATGACTGCCTATTTGATTAGAGCTATGGAGAATGACATCTTGTCTTTTTGCTCCCCTCAAAGCTAAATCAGATAAAAGTGGCCAGGACATGGAGCACCTGGATTTTAAGATTGTTGTGGAGCCAAAGGAGAGTCAGTCATTCACGATCATCCTGGTGGCCTCCTCCAGGCAGGAGAAGTCTGCATGGACCAGTGACATCAGCCAGGCACGTCAACACACATAACAATCCCCAGCAGTGAGACACGAAGCTGAGCGTGTCAGCTGAAAGCCTTCATATTACAGAACTCACTAACGTTTCCTCTATCTCTTCTGTTTACTTCGCTGCCCCTTTCCTGCAGTGCATAGACAACATCCGCTGCAATGGGCTGATGATGAACGCTTTTGAAGACAACTCTAAAGTCACAGTGCCACAGATGATAAAGTGAGATATATTTTATTTGCATTCAATACGGTGTATCCTGCCTGCTCTGAGCCCTTTCTTTTCTAATTTTTGTGGGCCGTTCTTTTGCAAATAGATCTGATTCGAGTCTGTACTGTGATGATGTGGATATCCGCTTCAGCAAGATGATGAACTCCTGCAAAGTGCTGCAAATTCGTTATGCCAGCGTCGAACGTTTGCTGGAAAGACTGACCGATCTCCGCTTCCTTTCGATTGACTTCCTGAACACTTTCCTGCACTCCTACCGCGTGTTCACCACAGCTGATGTGGTGCTGGATAAACTCATTACTATTTACAAGAAGCCCATCAGTGCCATCCCTGCTCGGTGAGTCATAAGGCATATTTGAGCATATTTGAATGTTTTATTGCCATCGATGACACTTTTAATCAGAAAACAAATAAAACTCTAAGAGTCTGGCATATCAGCATCTCTCTATCGGGATAAAAGGCTGATGCTTGTGAAGTTTGTTCCCCACTTAAAGGTTTTGACATTTTAATCATGCTTGAATGTTTTTAAATAATCAAACAAATTCTTATCTCAAAGATAGCCTCACAAAATACTAAATGCAGTTTGCTAATGATTTTATTAACTAAGCAAAAACATCCATCTAAATTAACTTTGCCCTATGTGAAAACATATTTTCTTCCTGAACATAATTGGTCTCGCTGCTTTTGTCAGTAGGTGCCATCAAGTGTTTGAGATATTTGGAAATTTGTCTTCTTTGTCCGTGATAAATCATAAACTTTGACTACATTTTTTTTTGAAAGCTGAATTCAGTTTCTCCAGCCACTGCTTAGACGCTGCTGGCATTACAAAATCAGGAAACCATTTAAAAAGAATCAGTCTAACAACATGAAATAGGCAATAAGCGACACATTGTGGCCCAAAAACTGAAGAACAGATGCTAAAGAAAGTCATTAACATCCATAGGTCTAGAAACAACTACAAAACCACTTTTTAGTTTTTTGAGAATCTTGCAAACCTCATCAAAAGTCATTATGCAAACATGGGCAAAACATGGAAAAGAGATTAACATTCTTCGGAGTGGCCAATGGACCAAAATTACCCCAAGAGTGCATTGACGACTCACAAAAGAACAAGAACAACATCTAAAGGACTGCAGAATTTACTTGCAGTCTTGAGGTTGATTTGTGGTAAATGTGACCTTGAAGATTTGCCATGATCAATGGTATTATGAATTCTGCTCTCTAGCAACAAACTTGATGTCCTGCTATCAGTTTGGGACCTTAGCCAATGCACACATGAGTACTGCAGCAAGTCCACCTGAATAGCTAAAAGAAATAACACAATTGTGGTTTTGGAGCAATTTAGCAAAAGTTGGGAAGCTCTGTTATGATTTTAAACCATTCATGCCTGAAAACTTTCAATTGCAGGTTAATTAAAACAATTATGCAAAGAACAGACAGTCAAATTTTCTCTACAATAATTTAAAAGAAAGACTGCATGTTATCAGAAACAATCTGAAGCATTTAAGAGAGACAAAAAAGAAGAAGCAGAAGAAATCAGTCGGAGGCCAGATACTTTTTCAGCAGATATTTGTTTCAGCAGGTAGTGAGAAGACAGAAAGGCATCAAATAAGGGCAATGCTCTATTATGTTTCAGTTTGTCTGCATGAACTTGTGTAGGTTGTATGTGTGCTTTGGGTCAGTAATTGGGTCCAGTTAGTTCTTTTTGGCTGGGAGTGCCCAAACTCTGATCTGTCGCGCTATGGCAAGCATGCTTTATGCTGCAGGACCCCACCCTTCCCTTGTTTCCCTCTCTTCATTTTTTTGAAAATATCTGTAGCGTGAAATATAGACGGAAGTGTTGCATTGTGGGCTAACTCCCAGCACTGCATGCCTAGAGTGAGGACCCAGCTGTGGGGTTCAGATCAGACAGAACTCCCCATGTCCACGCCCTGCAGTATGCTTTCCCATGGTGCTTGTAATGTCACTGTGAGACACCTACACTTGGCTGCTTGTGTCAGCAGTGGCCATGCGCACTATCACTCGCTGTGCTATTTATGGGAACCCGTGAGGTCGGCAGGAGGGTGGCAGGGAGTGGGAGAGGTTTACTGAAATGCTGCAGTCTGTATCCTGCTCTAAAATGTTGAGACTTTGTCGCAAAAACAGTTTTGATTGCTGGATTTACTTGTTTAGCAAGCAAAGTTCTGGATAGAAGTTTATATGCACTCAGCCATGGAATGAATCTAATATTAATTTGTGATTTTTTTGTGATTCATTTAAACTGTTGCTTTTTGTGGGTGGAATGATAATACAGCAAACAAATTCACACCTTTTTAAAAAATAGGAATTTAATGAATACATTTAAATCAAGTGTAGCTTTTCTCTTATCCACACCAGAATTATGTATTAAATATATTTTTCTTCATCAAATTAGACTCAGTTACCATAATCCTGTATGCCATTGACTGGCACTGGGAATTTCATAAGAAGAAAGTTGGATGACAGTCATGGGAACACAGTCTTGGAGAGACAAAAATGGCAGAACCAAGTACAGTTCCAGTCAAATGTATTAAATCTGCATAACTTGGTTAAAACTGTGTTGAGTTACTTTCATTCACCTTAACTTATGGTGAATCCAATCTTTGAAGTTCCAGCCAGATTCATTTGGTTTGTTTTGGTGAACCTGCAATGTGACCAGAACGTTCCTTTAAAATCAGCTCATGTATTTAGAACTTCAAATTATGCCCGTAAGTGTTTTTGGTCCTGGGTTTGAATCCTGGTGTGGGTTCTTTCTGCATGGAGTTTGCTTCCTCCCATAGTCCAAAGAGATGACTGTTATGTTAATTGTTTTTTATAAATTCCCCTTAGGTAAATGTGCGTGAAGGCATGGTAATTTTTCCTGTTCATCTTTGGCAATGTGAGGAACTGGCAACCTGCCCAGGGTGCACCCTGCTTCTAGTCTGGTGACTGATGGAGATAGGCACCAGCTGCCCCACTTACATAGATAAGCAGATATAGACAGTGAATGGATGATTGTATATTTCTCTCATTCTTTTCTGTAACATACGCAATTACAATAAGGAAGAACATGAATTACTCCTTCAGGTTTTTGAAATCAATGAGATAATTTATACAAATGAGTTGCTTATTATTTGCCACAGTTAATGATTGACTGCATGTGAGACTTGATCCTTTTATTACTCTACCAATTCAGCCAAGAAAGGAACTCTAATATCCCAATGTCATACAAGTTTATGCAAACGTCTGACCAATACCATAAGTGTTCTGTGTTCAGTTAGCCTTTTACCTAAATAAAATTCTACTATATCATACAAACATATTTCTTTATGCTAACCACAATGCAGGTCCCTGGAGTTATTCTTTGCCAGCAGTCAGAACAATAAGCTTCTATATGGAGAGGCTCCGAGCTCTCCCAGAGCAAGCAGGAAGTTTTCCTCCCCTCCTCCTCTTGCTATTGCCAAAAACTCATCCCCCAATCGCCGACGCAAGCTCTCTCTCAACATCCCCATCATCACTGGGGGCAAAGCTCTTGACCTGGCTGCCCTCAGCTGCTCCTCCAATGGCTATGCAAGCATGTATTCCACCATGTCGCCATTCAGCAAGACCACCTTGGACATCAACAAGCTGTACGTGTCCAGCCCGATCACAAGCAAGATCCCTGATGAGGGAGAGGACAAGAAAGACAAGGTGGAAGACACATCAGTGTGCAAACAAGGTTGGTCAGCTGCAGGCAATCCTGGAGAAAGGCGTTTTTTGATTGTATATTGACATTATAATGTGATCAAAACCTTGCTCTTTATTCAGATCTTTCTGTGCGAGAGGAAAGCGACAATGATCAAAACCAGAGCGATGATGGGGATCCAGAAGCATCTCCCACCAAGTCTCCAACCACACCAAAAAACGTCAAATGCAAAAACTCCTCAGGTACATTGCATCCAAAACAAGAAGTGTGACATAATCTCACATAATGAACATGATAGATAATCTTCTGGACTTCACACTCCTCAAACACTCAAAATTTATCCTGTAAACTATTTTTTTTTTCAGTTGAGGTTAGACACATTTTAGTTACCATACTTGAAGTGCTACAATAATTACTTTCAAAGATAAAAAAAAATTCTTGACCTGAATGTTATCTGAAAAAAATGGGGATAAAGCCGCTGCACATCGTAATGTGTTCATGGTTCATGAGCATGTGGGGAAAACCAGATCTTGGCTACAGTAGGTGTTAAGAAAAACTTGTGTCATAGCAACTACATCAAGAGCGTGCTTTCCCTGCCGCCCCCAGTAATGAGTCTGTTGTGTTGCCACCAAGATTATTTTCGCCTTTTAAATCTATTGCCAAAAAATGTATGGTAGATTTTTAACAGCAAGTCTTGGACAACAACATGTACATTTAGTGAAACTGTTGAGCAGGGTTACAGATTTGTATCTGCGTATGAGCTGGTGATTCGAACAGGGCAGAGAGCTGAGAGTCTGTTGATTTCACTGTAATGCTGATATTTGCTGGCTATATTTAGCAGCAACCATCTTAAATATCAAAGCCTCTTGAAGAGAAAAGTCTAGAGGGAAACTACTGTGTTGGTCTCTAGTGCTCCCTAGTGGAGGCGTGTGCAAGCAACACCAGGTTATTCTGCAGTCTGAATAAATTCGGTTATTTTTAGTAAGATGCAGTTACATAACAGTTCTTGTTTGAAAATGATTTATTTTGACTACAGGAACCTGTTAATTAAAAAACGAATAATATTTTTTTCTGTAGAGTTTTCTCTGTTTTCCTACAACAATGGCATGGTCATGTCCTCATGTCGAGAGCTCGACAGCAACCGTAGCGCTTTGTCTGCTGCCTCGGCCTTTGCCATTGCCACAGCTGGAGCCAATGAGGGAACCCCTACAAAGGAAAAATATCGGCGGATGTCCCTTGCCAGCACAGGTATGCGGTCTTGTCAGGTCAGGATAAGACTTAATGGGACTATAAAATATTTGGTAGAACAGGGACATTTGGGCCCATTTGTCCACCTCTAACATCTCTTCCATCCCTGCTCTTTAACCAGTGAGATATCTTTAAAAAAAATAAGTTTGAATGCACTCTCTGGTATTTTGTTTCACAATCACATCAGATTAAAAATTCTCTGATCTTTACAATTAATCAACACGCCGTTAAACTGACTTAAAAGGCTCTTTCCTGACTTTTTCCTTGTTCAGGTCATTATTTTTTCTGTTGCTGCTGCTTACTCATTGATAGATCAGTTTCTGTTATTTGTACAGTTAAAATGAAGGTGACAGTGAAATAAAAAATAAAAAAAAATCTTAAACTCTTGCCACATCTTGTTTATTTTGAGATAATTTGTCTACATGTCAGGTTTTTTTTTTTTTTTTTTTAACAAAATATTCTATAGTTTGTTTTGCAAATATTGGGGGGAAGTTTTACTTCACCGAAACCGGATATCTATTTTTACTAGTTCACTATTACCAAGTTGTTTAAATATGTGTTGCTTGAATAGGCATTGGCCAACTTCCTCGATTAAGATATACCACTGTTTTTAAAAATTTGAATAAAATGCTGTAGTCACCACAGTTTTCATCTGTGGTATATAGAAAAGAGATAAGCAGCACTACCTTGCTTTCCAATAAGCTGGCTGAAACAATGCCACATTTTCCCTTTCTAACATAAACACAAATCTGCTCAAGGAGAACCACCTATCCAACATGTTTAGGAATTATTGTTTTAAAACAATACTTGGATATCTAAAAGTGGAATGTGTCATGACTTTTTATATCTTTTGAACAAAGGGCATTTCTGTCAAATCACAAGTAAGGGTAAGTTTAAGCTATAAAGTTTCACTCCATTTGCAGATTGCAGCAGCAAAACAATACACCACATGCATGAACAGAGGGGCTTAGGAAAGTTGCTAACATGAAAATAATAATATAAAAAAAAAGAAAAAAAAGCAGATGCTGTTTTGATGCTTGTCTAGGTCTATTTACAAACACTCTGTGTCTGAAAGGTATCCCCAAGTCCCTGCTCACATGTGAGTAATATAATTCTGGCATTAGCATTGTTAAATAATGACTTTGCTAACATAAATATAGGGCTAATTTGAACTACAACATTTATCAAACTGTTCTGCTCAAGCACTCCTGGGGCCCCAGATCAGCAAGAAGCGCTGAACAGCAGCTCGGTCTACTTATACCCACTGCTAGCTCACTTCATTGTATACAACATAAACCAAAGTTCACCTTTATTCACGTCCTGATAATAACTGTCATTAAGAGTAAAGAATTAACCTGAAGATTTTGTGGTTTGTTGATGTTTTTCTATTGTTTACCTTTTGTTATTTTTATTTTTTGTGAACATTAGGGTTTCCAACAGATCAGAGAAACGGTGACAAGGAGTTTGTGATCAGACGAGCAGCAACCAACAGAGTCCTGAATGTACTGAGGCATTGGGTGTCCAAACACTTTCCGGTAAATGCTCTGTTCAGATTTATTTAGATGCAGATTTTCTATCTCTTTTTTTTTAATCATGACCCAAATAACTGATCTTTGTAAAGTTACCCGGATGTGTGTTCTCTGTGTCTTTTCAGGACTTTGAGAGTAACAATGAGCTGAAGACAAAGGTCATTGCCTTCCTGGAGGAAGTGATGCATGACCCTGAGCTGCTGACCCAGGAGAGGAAAGCAGCAGCCAACATCATTAGGTATCATTGACTGCTGCTACATCGTGGGATTAGAATGGGTTTAATTCATTAATTAACAATTAAATCAGTTTATTTCTTAAGTAAAAATTACAAGAAATCCTTTATTTGATTATTTATGGGCAAATAAATGAAAAGGGATTACAAATATTATAATCATTAGTACTGCTATGCTGTGAATGCAACAAATTGACAAAAACAAAGTTTAACATGGTTTTGTTGAAACCCAATTAATGTTGGAGCTGATTTCTTTTTCTGTATCAGGACTTTAACTCAGGAAGATCACAGTGACAACCAGATCACAATGGAGGATGTGACACAATTGGTGAGTGGAGTCAATTGCTTTTGACATTCACAAATTGTTTATATTAGAAACCTGTAATTTTGGAGTCTTTTTACAGCATTTAATAAATTACTTAAACAGTATCCCACTGTAGCTGTATAGTGTTTCTTCAAACTTTGTATTTGAAACCTTGTACTTTCCAAGCCCTGCAGACGTCTGTGAATTGTCAAGTGGACATGATTTGTCTAAATGTATATGTACATTGCTTGGTCAAACAAGATGAGTGGTTATTCTTTGCTCAACCTGTTAAAAAAATATTTTTAATGTAATCAACAGCTTTTTATGACTAAATCAGCTGTAAACCCTAGTGATGGTGAGATAAGGCTTCAAGATGCATCTGAGCTTAGCTTTCCATCTATTTTATTGTGCCATCAAGTGGCCAATTGATGCAAAGTAGGCTTTAGTATGTGAAGACACCCCGAAAGACTTATCGCCATGATTGCAGTAAAAAGTGTCTGTACAAAGGACTTGAATAACATCTCAATAAAATATATTTTTCAAGGTTTATTTTATGTTTTGCATTTTAACTAATGCACACATTTGTTTACCTCACTCAGGTGGGCGAGGGGAAGGCCGAGCCGTTTGAGAGCCACTCTGCCTTGGAAATTGCAGAACAGCTAACTCTGCTTGACCACCTGGTGTTTAAAGTCATCCCATATGAGTAAGTCCCACAGTAAAGCTGAACACGTCTGTGAACTATGCACCACATAGTCTATTAGTTATTTAAGTGCGGTTCATCTTTCAAGTTGCTCCTGTGAGTTGAGTTCTTTGTATTTCAGGGAATTCTTCGGTCAAGGCTGGATGAAGAATGATAAAAATGAGAAGACACCATACATCATGAGAACCACCAAGCATTTCAATGATGTAAGCTATATAAACACACTTAAGCTTATTTTATTTACTCCAAAACTTATTTTTCTTTCTCTTTCTTCTGAAGACAAGCAATCTGATCGCAACAGAGATCCTGCGGTGTGACGACTTGGTCACTCGAGTGGCTGTCATAGAGAAATGGGTGGCTGTGGCTGACATCTGCCGTTGTTTGCATAACTACAATGCTGTGCTTGAAATCACCTCATCTCTAAACCGGAGCTCTGTTTTTCGCCTCAAGAAGACCTGGCTAAAAGTCTCCAAACAGGTATGAGTTTCTGCAGATGTTGTTGCAACTTTTCCTTGAACCTCTGTCAATAAAATACATTTCCTATTCGCTCATTTTCATAGACAAAAGCACTTATTGACAAGCTCCAAAAGCTGGTTTCATCAGAGGGAAGGTTCAAAAACTTGAGAGAAGCTCTGAAGAAGTAAGTTATATCCAGACACCTCCTATTGAAGTAAGAGAATAAAGGGTCTAGTAGAGAAAGTGGATGCTGATACTACGTTTTCTTTTCACTAGCTGTGATCCTCCTTGTGTACCATATCTGGGGATGTACCTCACTGATTTGGCTTTCATTGAAGAAGGAACGCCGAACTACACTGAAGACAATTTGGTCAACTTCTCAAAGATGAGGATGGTGAGATGTTTGGGGCTCAGTTGCATTAGATGCAAATTTGATCTTTACATGCAGAAAGTAACATCTTGCTTGTTTTCTTTTTATAGATATCTCACATCATCAGAGAAATCAGGCAGTTTCAACAAACAGCATATAAGATTGACCTGCAACCAAAGGTAAATAAGTGACTGTGGCTTTTGATACATGAAATTACTTTTTTGTAAATCAAGGAGACCTAAAGGTGCCCTGAATCCATCTATTTGGAGCTGGGCCTTATAGGGGGAGCTCTGTGGAGAGGAACTGAGAGATTGAGACTGTTGCAGTCTCAATCTGCAACATATGGGGACAGTTTCTGAGGTTTCACAGTTATGAAAAGTGCCTAGATATGCAAGTTCTCAGCATGATAAATTAGCTTTAGAAATTGGCCAAATTATGACGAGGAAGTAGTTTAGGTTTTTTTATCTTTTCTGCCAAGGATAAAAATTGCCTTTCACTGTAATTTATAGAAAAATTGTACTAAATACATTGGACTAGGCTAAATGCTGAGTGCTAGGTGCATGTATCTTCAAAGTAGCAGATATTTTAAAGGCATAGGTCCATGGTTTTGCAATAATCAAGATAAACCCAGAGGAATATAAGACAAGGCCACATATTCTGGTTGGTTAGATCTAGTCATACATTGAAGCTCATTTAAAGTAACTACTGAAAAATATCTACCTCTTTTAATAACTGAATGTTTTCAAGTAGCCACCTCTTGACCAGTGGAATAGGCCTTTAAAAATCATGCTCAAACTGATGAATGTCCAGTAATAAAAGCACCAAAATGCATGTGTTAGTTAGAAAGTAGTTTGTTGTTAAAATTGGGCAATGGACCATGGTATGGTTTTAAGAGCTGTTTGTTATACACTAGTATATATCAAGCTCAAGATGAACTGAATTTACTCCATATTGCTTTCTATTTTTTTGGATCTTTGATACAAGCATATCTTGATGTATTTTTTTAGATTTAGTGTTAAAAAATTTTTTTTGCAGTGTTAATGTTGAATATCTCTGTAATTGTTCAAAGAAAATATTTGGTTGCCAGATATCTTTTGTTTTTTAACCTAAATATATTACCTAATATGTTGCAGTTCTTAACCTTTGCTGTTTCTTGGTCTGTTCCAGGTAGCCCAGTACCTACTGGACAAGAGTTTTGTTCTTGATGAGGAAAGCATGTATGAAGCCTCACTCAGAATTGAGCCTAAAGTGCCCAACTGATGGGGAAAGTGGACCTTCACACTTTGTTTCCTTTGTTAATATTACATATAAGTTAACATCTACATTTGCATTTGTATAGCTGTACATCCTAAAGATATTTGTTCTTCTGTACAGTAGATGTTTAAAGTTGTTTGATGACACAAATCATTTTGGTGCATATTTTTTGTTGTCATGTTGACACCTCCCATAGGGACCTTTGTTTTAAATTGTTTGAGTATTTTAATAATAATAATAACAATAACAATAATAATAATAATAATAATAATAGAGGTCACTGTAGTTGCATGCAACCGTGTTTCTTAGTGACCAATGACATTATTTTGCATCATATAATACTGTGTCGAATTTGCACTTTCTGAGCACTAATGCTGCTGGCCTTTGTTCAGCAGGCTTGAGTTTTATTGATCATTGAAGCTCTCTGCAACCAATGTAGCATTGTATAAATGAATTGCAAAAAAATAAAAATAAAAAATCAGGTAAAAGAGCACAGAGGAAATAGGCTAATTGTATTTTAAAAGAGGGAACAATGATCAGTGGAAATGACAGCAAGATATCCAAAGCATTTGTGTCTCTGCGCTTCCCAAACCAAAAAAGGAAGATATTTGTGTCTTCATTTATGTTCATTAGTCTAAACTCTGGTGGTTCCCAATTGTTTTATATCAATTTCACTGACTTTTATTGTGAATCAACCTAATCTGACCAACCAAGAATGCAATTTCGATGAAGTTTTGTTTATATTTGTTATATTTTGAAAATGTTCGTGTCATCCTGCTCACTTCTAAGGTACACAGAATTGTGTATCTTTGTTTCTTCTTCTAGAGTAATCCTAATCCTGATACCTATTTGGCATTCAGAAGTAGGTTGCTGAAATCACACAGCAAGTATGGTCTCCTTTAGATATAGTATTATCAATGATAAAGTAATCTTTTAGCAAATTTCACAAAATAAGGTTTTGCTCTGGGGATGTTTTGAGCATAGAGGCGCTTCTAAGCTGGTTCTAAATCATAAAATAACAATAATCCTCCAGAATTGGCAATCTGGTTTAGAATATGTAAACATTGCTTACATGTCAGTTAGACAAAGGTATACTGAGAAATCTGACAACAGGGTTTTTTCTTTCTAATTTGTAATAAATATATGCAAACAAAAACAGCTACAATTTTAGATCGTCATTTTTAAGAAGATATGCAGACTTTATTAAAGGGCATATATCATATATTTTTACAACTTTTCAATTGTGTTTAGGCTTGTAGTTGAAACTTATCTGTTAATTTCCATAACAGAAATTTAGAAATTTTGTAAAAGCCTTGAAAGAAAAACTAGCAGAAAAGTGGTATTTGCCCACAATCAAAAACTGCCTTGGAATAATGGCAAATTGGAATGCCAAATTCATGCACTCAGTGCATAACACAGTAACTTTCCAACACAAAATGTGGTAATTAAGTTTCGAGCTCAAGTATAAGTTCATCCGGGAAACAACTATAGACAGATTAATAACTGAGGAGGAAATAAAATAAGATGTGGTCTGACAGGGAGTAGCCCAGAGACATGAACCTGGGAGGGATGAGGGTGCTCTATGGTGAGCACAATGTGTTTAATTCTTAGTGAATTAATATTATTAACATTAATAATTATCAACTAATAAATAATATTAATAATTAATATTATTAATAAATAATAATTGTTATTATTAATAATTACTTATTATTAGTTAATAATAATTAATATAATTAGAACTCGAGACAAAATCATGTAATTTGAAACACCCAAATTATGGCAGCTTTCAGATCGGTGCAATTTCTTATCTGCTTCTAATCAACAATATTACTTTGATGTGCACAGGCATGCTTTTCTCAAAAAAAAAAGACTGTGCAACTAGCCTAGTTTGTATTAGCATGCAGTGATTGCAAAGGTTCCACGTTGCTCCACATAGGCTTTAACTAAACTACATTGAAACAGCTGTCAATTTTTTTTGTTGAGGTTTTCAACATATTATTTTGTACCAACAGAGGACACCTAAAAGTAAGAGACTGTTTATTACCTGTTAAAGGTTTTTCTTATTGCCATGGTATAAACTATTGTGTCCTTAGTCTTAGTTTTGGATTGTTCCTTCTCTTAAATCTGAATTTCTGGTGATTTATATCTGAAAACACAAGTTTCAAATGGAGAGAATATATTTGGTGACTGAGGAAAAATCCATCCTCCCTGACTGTGCCTACTTCCATTGAACTAATCCAAATTTGCCAAATCTTAGAAAGTTTTTCCCCCCTGCCTCTCATTCACCTGTTTACACCCTCTGAGAGTGCTATATCTCAAGGTGGATGTCATAATAGAATAGGGAAGTAAGTTTTTCTTTTATGCTCAGGGGGTTTGTTTTACCTTTCAGAAAGCTGAGTTTTAAAATTACTTTTCCACCTTTAAAACCAATGGAAATGTAGATTTTCTGACTATAAAATATGATATATGTTTTTCAACTATTAAACATATGTTAGATTGTGGAGTTCCTTTCTGTCTTTGATTTTAATCCCACAAGTGTTTTATTGTGTGGTAAATGTTGTAAAGGCTTGCATGGTCATCATTCCAGAATTTGCAAACCTCAGCTCTGAGATACATGTTTTTATTAACCTGAAATAGATTAAGTGTATGAATTTTGACAGGAAAGTGTTCTACCCCTTTTACATGAGGGCTCCAGAATGTCTTTAAACATCTTGGTTTAATTTAGAAATTCAGCTGAAAGCTGGATGACAAATTGCAGTGACTAAGAAAATGTATATCTTATGCATTGGAATGATTTAAGGTAAAATAAAAAAAATGATTTCTGTTGCTTAAAGGTTTGACAAAACTATACAGTTTGTTTAAATTTCCTTTCTGAAAAGACTCACTAAAAGATCACATAAGGTTCTAAGTGTTATACCTTCAAGTTTGGGTTTTACTTCTGTAGAGTAAAAGGTTGTTACTCTTCTGTAATTAAAAAGACAATCTGTCCTTGCTGTTCCAGTGATTGTGGAACGTGACTGTATATCACTCTGTTATATGCATTGCTGTTAAAAACTATGATAAAATGTATGTGAATGACCTCTGCCTGCAGCATTCAAACACTATTTTTGTAGTAGTATACAAGAGAGTGAACCTGCTCTTTATATGAACCTGGGGAAGTATTTTGTACTTTGTTGTTAATTCACTTCACTGAGACATGCTGTACATTTTGTACATGTGAGCTGGCATATTTCTCAATGTGGAACAGTGTATCCCTCTCAAAAACAAGCTCTATGTAAAATGCTACAACAGTGTGGTCTAGAAACCATGACTTAGAGGTAGAGACACAACTTCAAAGTGTTTTGCATTTATACTGTAATCCTGTTTATAATCATTTCTGTTAGCAGGAATATAGTAACGTAGTGCTTATTCTGTGAATATCTGTATGTATTTTTACTATGTATGTACAGTACACTTTTATGGTTCATGTAGTAGGCATGCAACACCTTCACAGACAGAATTGAACTATTTAATGATAATGTATACACTTATACATGCACATAATCTTATAAGGTATTTAAACAAATAAACATTTTTGCTGTTAGCAATACCCAGTGGTATGAAAATTATCTTTCAATCCTTTTGTTTCCACAGCTTAAGAAATATTCCCAGTTTTGTAAGAAAAAAAAATATGAAAAAAGAAAATTATGAAGATGAACATAACAACAAAAAAGCAAAAAATATGTTTCCCAATTACCTCTTGTTAATAAATCCATTTTATCTCAGGGTTATGTGGTCTCAAGTGTTTTTGTAGATCTAATAGTTCTGCACAAACAATTTTGTAAAAAGGCTAAAATATATGGAGTGTCCAGCAAGAAAACTGGGACACATTTTCTTTGTTGAATATCAGTTTAAAATAAAAAAAGAAGAGTCACTTTTTGTGGAAGACTAAATTAGGTGAATCGGACTCCATAAAAATGACACAAAATATATAAACCTCAATCATCGATGTCAAAACAACTTGAAAAACCAGATACTAGCTTGTATTTTTCTGTTACAATGAAGCATAACATTAATACATTTATATTTAATATTGTTTCAATTCAACTAAGAATTTATTTTTCTAAGACGCAATGAGACAGGCATATTTCTAAAGACAACAAAGCAATGTAAAAAGAGTATAAATTTTGAAAAAGCATGTACGTGTTTTTCATTGACCCTGTTTGTATGTTTCCATTGAATCATTTATTTTTTTTATGGTTTATATTTGCTATTGAGCACAAAGCATTTGTTAACAGGACAACCTCCTTAAAATTGCCCTAATCATTAGCTCCTTTCACAGGTTCTCCATCAGGTTCATATCGTGACTCTAACTGGGCCACTCCAAAATGTCAAAATTACTTTGAGGAAGACAAAAAATGTTGGTAGAAGTAAAAGATTACTTCAAACCTAAATTTGCCAGGGGTATTAATATTTTTTTTTTTACATCAATAACTGTAATAAATTGCATGTAGTCTGTAAAATGAAAAGAAACCACGTTATTAAAGGTTTCATTCTCGGTATTTAGGCTTGCAAATTAAAAATAAAATGCAGGAGGCATAAAACTAAATGGAGATTTGGCCAGTTTTCCTAATTGGCCAACTTGAACCCAGGAAAGACTGGACTTTGGTGCTCTTTTACTACGTTGTTCATTTCATATTTACAAAGTTATGATAAAGCATAGCATAGCAATGCTATTACAACTTCCCTAGTTGAGCTACGGTTCAGCAGCAGATTGAAAATTACATGCTAACCTGTGCCAGTTAGCTGAGGTTCACCTTCTCCTCTTGTCTATTCCATGGTTACAGACTGTGGCAGGAGGAGCTGTGTTTTTTTATTGGTGCCTTATTCCGACTGACGTCACAAACTGCTGAATGTTTCATGTTACTTGTAGGGCAGCGCTTCACCTCGTGACTCCCTCATCTATTTTCTCTCCACCTTCACGTCCGGCTGGAGCGCTAACAAGTGAACATGACGAGGGTCTGGCTTCTGCTTAGCTTCGTGTCCTTAACTTCAGCTTTTTACTTGACTAAACGAGGTAAGACATTGATACTTCAGTGACTCTTATTGTTCGCTTTTGCAGAGTTTCACTTTCAGTATGCCACCTTGGTGTCAAGCTACTTTTTACTCTTTATTTTCTGCACCCGACGCATTTTAATGCTCTGTATTATTTTTCAGACGAGTTTCATTTCAAATTATGGATGGCACAGGTGGGTCTGCTTACATTTTTCTCTTCCTTCTGAAAGTTTTCTATGTGCAATATTACACGGAAATTACCTGAGGTGAAAAATCAGTGCAGCACTGACAAGAAACTTCGCATGTACAGTACAACAAAGCATACGACTTCGAGGAGTACTACCAAAGACTCCAAATATTCACAGAGAACAAGAGGAGAATTGACAAACATAATGAAGGGAATCACTCTTTCACAAGTAGGATTTGTTTTTTTCATTAATTTCATTAATTCCTTCATTTGACACCCTTCTAAACTATGTTTTTTTTTTTTTTTTTTTTTTATCTCTATAAAGTGGGACTCAACCAATTTTCGGACATGACATTCAAAGAGTTCCGAAAGTCTTTCCTCTTGTCTGAGCCACAGGTAATGTCATTTGCACCAATCTTTGTTCACGAAGAACTTGTGTGTTGGATTTTCTTTGTCACAACATTAACCTGTAGGCCTATTGCAATTTGCAGAACTGCTCTGCCACTAAGGGGAACTACGTCAGTAATAATGGACCACATCCAGACTCCATTGATTGGAGAAATAAGGGGAATTATATAACACCAGTAAAGAATCAGGTAAAGTTAAATTCATATGCTCACAATATAGCTTTTTTTTAATAGTTTTTTCTCCATTTATATAGACGGAGCACACTTTGTACTTGCAAGATGTTTTGATACCTGCAAAGGAGACACTAATATGTAAAAACTTAACTTTTCTTGAACACATGAACAACCCACATCTCCCATTACTGTCAAAATGTCCTGATATTTGGATATTTAGTGTCACATAGCATTTTAACGTAACATGAAACTTTAAACTTAACAGAGGAGATTCTTCCCTTTACTTTCCTTTATGTTTATTAATTATAGTAGTAATTTCTAATTCTTGGACAATTTAGTTTTCTTTGTTGTTTCTTGTGGGGTTTTCTTAAACAAATTATTTTTGAAGTGCATTTGTTATACATTTATTGCACGATTGTAGATCAGCCTCGAACTTAAATGGTACTGGAAGATAAGCTGCTTTAAGCGAATGACGCTCCAGCGTCACCTTGCTTTGCATTAGACACTAGAATTCACAACATAATCTAAGCTAGGCAAGGCAAACACAAGTCACAAGTCTGAGATGAGATATATAGCTACTCCATGTAATCACCATTGTTAGGGAATTGATTACTACTCACTGATATCAGCTTGGAGTGGTTCCAGACTGACCTGAAGTCAAATTATTTCAGCTAATATGATGAGCTAATTAAAATTCCAGCCCAAGATAATGAGACAGTTATTAAGAATGAGAAATAAAAATAAGAAAGTGATGTTACCTCTAATACAGCTCTCTGACAGTTCCTACCTGACGCAGTAGCACTCTGAATTTCACACCCTTCATCTCAACACCCATACAGTATACAAAATAGCAAAACATCCAAAACAACACCCACACACATGACAAACTCATGTTCCACAAAATGGCGTTCATTCGTCTTTATTTAGACCAGATTTGTAAATATATAGCCCATAAATATGAGCTATGTATGTGACATCAGTGAGCTGATGTCACTGATAAACATCAGTGACATCAACTTTTTCTTCTTTTTTTGGTTTGTTATTAATTATTGCATTTCAGGGGCATTGTGGAAGTTGCTGGACTTTTTCCACAACTGGCTGTTTGGAGTCCGTTACTGCTATCTCCACTGGGAAGCTTGTGCCTCTGGTGACATACTTTTACTTTGTTGCCAAAACTTATATTCTTGTGTCCAGAAATGACTGTAGTGATCTAATACTGACTCTTGTATGATTCAGTCAGAACAGCAGCTGGTAGACTGCGCCCAGGATTTCAACAACCATGGATGTAATGGGTATGTGCTAGCATGTTTCCATCCACTTTTAATGCTTTCCTTGCATCAGTCATCTCTATAATCGAGACCTGTATTTGTCCCATAGCGGTCTTCCCAGTCAAGCATTTGAGTACATCATGTACAACAAGGGGCTGATGACAGAGAAGGATTACCCATACACATCTGTGGTAATTTTTCAGCCGTTCTAAATGCTGAATGTTGAAGGCGCCTATAATGATATGATGTAACATTTTCTCTTGGGTTATTTAAGGAGGGTGTATGTTATTATAAGCCATCCATGGCTGCTGCTTTTGTGAAGGAAGTGAGGAACATAACAGCTGTAAGTGACCATCGGCATTATTTAAAAAAAAAAAAACTCTTTATGAAAGTGTAAGAAGACAAAAGGTTTACTGTTGTTTCTCAGTACGACGAGATGGGAATGGTAGATGCTGTCGGCACTCGCAATCCTGTTAGCTTAGCCTTTGAGGTAACCAGTGACTTCATGCATTACCAGCAGGGTGTGTATACCAGGTGAGAGAAAATGTAGACATGGAAGTTGTTAAAACTTAATATGAAAAACATATATCTCTGTGTTTAAACTTTGTATATTGATATTTTTCTGTAATGAGAGTAGATGAAAAGTTGTGTCTTAAATTTTCTCACAAATGAGTAAAATGCAAAGCTAAATTCATACATCTGCTGTTTAAATGTAAATTTCAACATCTATAATTTTCCATTTGACTTTAAGTTCTTTGTACTAAAACACAGGACTTTTATGTAAACAGAAGTTATTATTATAACTTCTTATAATAACTTATTATTATTTTCAGTTCCTCATTCCTTATACGATCAGTCATGAGTAAAAAGTCACATGTCACTTTTGGTCTGTTCCTGCTTTCAGCACTAAATGCCACAACACAACAGATAAGGTGAATCATGCTGTGCTAGCTGTTGGCTATGGACAAGAGAACGGTACCCCCTACTGGATAGTGAAGAACTCATGGGGACCTTATTGGGGCATAGACGGGTAAACCTCTTTTTTCAGTTGCACAGTCCAAAAATATCAGTGCAGGCCTACAAAATAACAACTTTTTGCCCTCACAGGTACTTCCTTATTGAAAGGGGAAAGAATATGTGTGGACTCGCTGCCTGCTCATCTTTTCCAGTGGTGTGATCTTATTACATGACATGTCTCACAAAATGACATGTCTCACAAAATTAAGGCACAATGAGCAAATTTTTTAACTATAGCAATAAAATACATTCTCTGTATTTGATTGAAGAGTTTTAATTTCTGCTATGTGATGGATTGAATCATATTTAGATGTATGTGTAATTGCGATAACTGAGATGATCACATTGTTGTTTATTCTTTCATACATCAAACTCAAAAATAAAATATTTTAAACTTTTGTGTTTCTTTAACCAATTTATTGGAGGTGGCAAGAGCTTTCCCATATATGACAGGAAATTAGTTTTTCAAGACTTACCAGTTTAGATGTCACTCAATGCTACCTGCTAGATTTCCTTTGATAGAAAATTTCTTAATCTAATTTGAATAGTAAAGTTTAATGCACTGTTAATAAGTAGGGTTAATTGGAATTTATGTGATTGAATTGAAATGAATTGTATCTTTTTTTCTGAAAAGTTGCTTCAGATGAGCTGCTGTGAATTGGCGCAAAATGAACTGAATTGATTTTCTAACTGATGATTATTTAAATCATCTTTTTATATAAGCCAGGTGAAAGATTTTTACATTTCAACCATCAATTGACATCACCCAGACTGGCTTTTTAATTCTTGAAATGTGTGATTTCCAAATTTCTGAAAGTCATTTTGATAGTTAGAATTGGCCCTCATATATTACAAGGATATATCACACACCTAAAGACTACATATCCCAGAATGCTCTTTCGCGCTTATCTTCAGCCAATGAGGATTCGTTTTATTGATTCGGCGCAAAATACAGTGTTGAGTTCCTGGTCCAAGAGAAGCTCAAAAGTCTGCGCCACTTTAATGAACTTTAAGATTTGCAAACCAGCGGTTGGAAGAACTAAACGTACGTGCTCCCGTCCGGTGTCGCGAGCAATGTTTAGGAAACTCAATGCAGTTTCTTCACCGGAAGTCTTGTAGCCCCTCAGCTAACATAGGCTACCTCAACTTCACAACAGCAATGTCCAGTCTGCCTCAAAATAATCTGAAGGAACAGCTGGCGAGGCACAACAACGCTGCTAACAGCAAGCTGTCTCTGGCTAAACCTAAAATGGGGTAAGTAGTGTTCCTTTACAGAAAAAAGCGAAAAGAAAAAAAGCTAACAGATGTGAGCTATCAGCAATGCTAGCTAGCCGTCATTTCACTTTATTTTCTCGGAAAATGCATGCTTATCCGTTTTAAACTATAGCAAAAGGGTATTTAGAACTAGACTTTCCCACCTTAAATTAAAATGTTAAAGTTGACATCAAGATAATAACAGTCAAGTTACCAATTTCTGGAGAGCTAAATCTGCAACTTCTACCAAAGCAATTACAAATTATATGTACATGTGCTTTAAAAATGCCGTACTTAATCCCTACAAGGAATTTAAAAATCAGTAGTCCCATAAAAGTGACAAAATAAACTCTTAAAGCATATTAACTATCAGTAGGTCTGAAGATAGAAATTTAAAGAATTTAACACAAAGAAAAACTTCATGAAAAACATACATAAAACAAAGAAGATCATTGTTTTCATAAAGTTTTCAGTTCTTAAAGCTTGATTTTAAAAAATTACACACGATATTCCCCCTGTATTTGTATCTGCTTTTTGAATTTATTATATGCTTTCACTTTCAGGGCTTTCTCATTCAAAAAGAAATCTTCATCAGGTACAACTAAAGTGGAGTACCCAACAAAGGTAAACAGTCCAAACATTTTGGCCAACAGGAACGTGAATGTTCAGGGGAACAGTTTGGTGACTAAATCTTCTTTAACATTTTCAAACAAGCTTGAAAGAACTCAGAAATCCAAAATCAACAACTTCTTCTCTCCAAGTACAAATTCCAAGTCCAATTTCAGCCTAGCAGGTAACTCCACTTCAGCATGTGAGGCACCCCCAGCAGATACTGGTGGTAAGGTGATTGCTGCTCCTGCTAAACCTGGCAACCAGTCCTCCTGTGGTGGGAAAGGAATCAGCTCCACAGGACTAGATTTATCTGATTTACCTGTTGACGACTGGGATGATTTTGAAGACTTTGAAACGCCTACCAAAACAAAAAATGACTCCCTTTGCTCAGAGAAATCAGCACGGGTCACCAAGACAGTATCATCTTCAGATGAAGAATTTCCAGAGTTCACTGGAAAACAAAGCCACGGTCATTTAAAATCGGAGTTAAGCAAGGAGAACAGAGAACAATCTTGTATGGAGAAAGAAGAACCGGAACCCCGTGTTGGTAAAACAACAGTCTCATTAGAACCTAGTTTAGTTGATGGACTTCCAGACGATGAAGTGGAAGATACTCCTGTTAAAAGGACCAGAAGGCGCTGTCCTCCTCCACATGTGACATCTGTGTTGAGTGATAGTGATGAGGAGATCAGCACCATGTCTGAAACTTTAAAAGATAAATCAGGTAAATGGCGTTCTGGTTTATAACGTTCGAATATGGACAGCTGATATAGTCCTAATAAGAGCTAAAATACAAACGGGTCACAGTGAGATGTTTTTTGTGCTTCTCAGATGAAAAGGCAAAATGGATTGATCCCAAAGTGATCAAGATAAATGACAACTCTGAACCTGAGGAAGACGTGGATTACATTCCTCCTTCACCTCCTCCTGATGAGATTTTTTATAGGCCTTCTTCAGCAGAGACAAGGTGGGCAAATATCATGTCACACAGCCATTGAAATAGAGTTCCTATTATAAAATTTGATTGGAAGATTTCCAAGGTTGGATAAGTACAGAAAAATATTTCTGTCCATTCTTTATTTAATTTTCTTGGCTACCCATCATCTTGAACATCCTTTTATATATTTACCAGTGTGTTTGTGAATCTATTTATTGATCTACTGATCTATGTGTTCATCCACCCTCACATACATGGTATTGAGAATAGAGTTAATTTTAATATGGTAAAGTAGAAAATTTTGACAACAAAGACGTGTAGGAGCCCTGTTACATTTCGTAATCTGATTGATTGTATTTAAACAAAAAGTTTTTCTTCTGTTCTACTAAATACTGAAAAAAATCTTGTAAGTTGCTTCAGTTTTTAAATGCTTCTTAGTTTTGAATACACTTTTTTGGGAAAAACAGAAAATAGTCATTTAAATCTACTTTAATAATTATTGTTTTAGAGAATATTCTTAGAGTAGATACATTTCATCAAGATTCAGTTGTTGACTTTCTTAAACCCTCTTATTGAATCCATTCATCTGCATGTGGAACAGACCTGAGGTCTCATAAAATTCAGCAAAATGTGTATATATATATATATATATATATATTTATTTATTTATTTCTTTTTTTATAGAAGAACTCACTCAGGCATTGTCCAGAGCGGAGACAAACCTTTCCAATCAAACAGTCCTGCCACAACTCTGCTTGAACCTTCTAATCACCTATCTAGTGACAAAACAAGTGAGTTTGATTTACTTGCTTTTCTGTTGGCCTTTTCTGTTTCTTTTTAAAGTTTTTGTACTCAGTTTTACCTCTTTCATTCCTGCAGAGGAACAACTCTTCTGCATTATGGAGTCCATCTGTGCTCTGGTTGATTCCATCCCCGAACATGAACTGATCGCTTTGACCTGTGGGAATGAACTTTTGATAAAGAGGGCTCACAGGTTTGTTCACTTATACTCAGCAGGCGATGTGCTAATGTCTTATTTGGTCGAATCTAAGTGTGACTGCAGTCATTCCCTTTTTCTTACAGGAAGAGGATTCTTGCTTGTGGGGTTGATTCTTTGCGTATGCCGCAGCCGGACAGCACAGTGATTTCTGACACCAGCTACAAAGAAACTTTTTCCAGTTGTAGTGCATCAAGTCTGACGTCCCCCAGCAGTTCCCTCTTTTTGGACACTAAGAAACCTCTGAATTCCCAAAGATTGTCAGTAATCTCTGTGGACTATGACTCTGATTACTTGGAAAGTGCCAGTTTAAAGCCCTGGAATAAGAGGGGAAGCAGTATTTGTGACTCTCCATCAGCCCAAAGCTTCACAAAACCACGTTTTAGTCTCTCAGAGAAAACAAGCTCTGATGTTAATGATACCGATCTTTTCTTCTCCGCCAAGAAATCGGAAGATGAGCAACTCAAATCCAAAACTCCAACACATGCAATTACCACAGACTTTGAAGCAGATGACTTTGATGTTGACGATTTTGATATAGATGACTTTAATGATTCTGACATCCCCGATTACTTTGATGAACCTCCAACTTCATCTATGTTGACTGAAAACCCAAGCACTGCTGTGACAAAAGGAGGACCAAACAAGTCGTCATGGGACAAGAAACCAGTGACTCCTGTTTCTGCTCCAAAACCTCAGAAGTTTTATTCACCAGGCAAGGCATAATGCAACAAGTATTTCAAATGAAATATGTGAATATTTTCACTTGGAAAAGCAATTTATTTTCTTTCCCAAAAATATTAGAGGCAGTAGTTTTACATTTGGTCAGTAGATGGCAGTAAATTACACTGGAGAAGTATTTTTATCAGCCTCTCAAGAAACTAATATGTCATGTTGCACTAATCCAATATTATATAATCTTTATTTTTTACAGATCACTGCATATGTTCTTATTTGACATTGATTCAGGTTTACAGATTATTTTTCTTTCTCATTTTTTAGAGCCCAACTTCAAAAACCCGGCTCATGATCGCTTCCGAGGCTTTAACTTCCCTCATTCGCAGGAGATGATGAAGATTTTTCATAAACGTTTTGGACTCCATCAGTTCAGATTTAATCAGCTGGAAGCGATTAATGCCGCTTTGCTGGGAGAAGATGCATTTGTTTTGATGCCAACAGGTTGGTTTAAGCAGACTTCTGTTATATTTAACAGGCCTCACTCTTAAAATGTAACCAGTTTCTAGTAAGATGAACTGTTGTTTGCTTTGTTGGTGTTAGAATTTAGTTTATATAGTGGCAAATTCTTTTGGTTACCATTTTTGAAAGAATGTTGTCCCTGGCATTTATTCCAAAAATTTGGGTGTCATCAATAACAATCTGCTGCATTTTTTTTTAGCATCCTAACCCAAATGTTTTAATCTAACAACCACTGTGAAAAATAACCTCTTTTCTGACCTTGGTGTGCTATTTATAGGAGGGGGTAAAAGTTTGTGCTACCAGTTGCCTGCCTGTCTCTCACCTGGAGTGACTGTTGTTGTTTCTCCGCTTAAGTCGCTTATTGTTGACCAGATCCAGAAACTCACCACTCTAGATGTGAGTATGTTTGTCAGGCACCAGTTGAATTGGAGGAATTACGATGTTGTGTATGTGGAAGGAAAGTTAACCAAATGATAAAGTTACATTTTTGTGATTTTTTTTTTCCTCATTCATTCTTTGCTTAGTCATTCGTTTTTTTTTTTGCATTGAATATAAGATTAGATAAGTTGTTATAATATTTAGTTTACTTCACCACACATAATGAGATATAAAGTAAATTAACTTCTACCTAAATTTCAGATTCCAGCAACAAGTCTGTCTGGTGATAAAAGTGACAGTGAGGCAGGAAGGATTTATATGCAGCTCTCCCGCAAAGACCCAATCATTAAACTGCTGTATGTCACACCTGAAAAGGTGAGTTTTAGTGATTTGTGTTTGTAAAATTAAATAAAAAATGTATATATAAGTTTGGTGGTTTTCTTTTTCCTTTAAGGTGAGTGCAAGCCACAGGTTGATCTCTGCTCTGCAGAATCTGTATGAGCGAGGCCTTCTAGCCCGCTTTGTCATTGATGAGGCACATTGTGTCAGTCAGGTATGTTGTTGCACTTGTGTGTGTACAGACAACTATTGTTAAAATTTTTTTTAAGCAACCTTAAAAAAAACCCATAAAATTATCCCTATGTTTTTTAGTGGGGTCATGATTTTCGTCCAGACTACAAGAAGTTGCATGAACTGCGTCAGAAGTTTCCCAACATACCAATGATGGCCCTGACAGCTACCGCCACCCCCCGTGTGCAGAAAGACATCCTCAACCAGCTAAACATGAGTAAACCGCAAGTGTATGTGTTAATTTTTCAGACCACATCACTTATTTATGGCAACAGTTCCGATCGCTGACCTCAGATAGCCAGGAGTGACTGCATACTTTTTGTGTGTTTTTCAGATTTACCATGAGTTTCAACAGAACAAACCTCAAGTACGCCGTTTTGCCCAAGAAACCCAAAAAGGTTGACGAGGACTGCATCGGCTGGATCAAGAAGCACTACCCACGTAAATAATTCAGTCATTTTCCGATTCTGGCGCTATTTTTGGAATGCTGTTGTTACTGCAAGGTTAAAAATTCAACTGTATGTGAAGACTTGAGGGCAGCAATAACAGTCTACTGAGGAGGAAAAGGTTGTCTGGCTGTAAAGACAGAATTTTTTGTCAGTATAGAAGTAATGTTTTTATTACTTTGTAGTATCATTACTCCAGTTTTGCTGAAATATATAACGGCACTTTTCATGTTTTGTTTTCTTTTTTTCATTCTGGCAGGGGACTCTGGCATTGTATACTGCCTGTCTCGTAATGACTGCGATGCCCTGGCAGAGAGTCTGAAGAGAGCAGGGATACAGGCACTGTCGTATCATGCCGGACTGAGCGATGGCGACAGAGAATATGTGCAGAGCAAATGGATCAATCAGGACGGTTGCCAGGTCAGATCACAACTCATGAAGATTCCCAGTTAAACTTCAAAAGATTTGGGAACTGCTAACTCACCTGCTGATGGATGCTGAGGCATCCTACTGATTGGGTTTGTTTGTTTTTTTGTCCTCCAGGTCATTTGTGCCACAATAGCCTTTGGTATGGGTATAGACAAGCCTGATGTGCGCTACGTGATCCACGCCAGTCTGCCCAAATCAATGGAGGGCTACTACCAGGAGTCCGGAAGAGCCGGCAGAGATGGAGAGATCTCCCACTGCATTCTGTTTTATTCCTACACTGATGTCCTCCGCATCAAAAGGATCATTAGCAGTATGTAACAAAAAATAAAACTATACTAATTATGAGGCATGTACTGGTTACCAGAATCAAGATTAGACAGTTTTAAATAATCAGTCTCAGAACTTCACTAAAACTTTTGACGGGTTCTGAATTATTTTCTGTCATGTGCTCCAAGCCTGTGGTGACATGATGCATTTCTACTACAAATAAGAGATGGCAATGTCTCAGACTCTCACTTTAAAAATGTCCAATATTTTTTAAAAACTAATTGACACATTATGTTCAGCATGTCTGTAAAGAAACCAGTTGCAGATAGGCTGACAAATAACAATTTAATAGGTTATTATACTTGTGTTGCTGTACAAGCACCTAAATGCCTAAAAGGGGACAGTATTCCACAAAATAAGCTCTCCTAAACTTAAGCCAAAAATATATATTATATAATATACTTTTTTACAAAATGTACAGTCTGGTTTTAGAAAAAAACATAGTACTACTGCAACTTTAAAGGTTTTTAATGATCTGACCCAGGCTCTTGATAACAAAAAACATTGTGTTGCTTTGTTTATTTATCTATCAAAGGCATTTGACACAGTAAATCACATGCTTTTAATTGAAATTCTACACAAGATTGGGCTCTCACATCAAGCTACCATGTGGGTAGCTGGTTACTTGTCAAACAAAATCCAGAGAGTTCAATTGGCTGGCTTCACTTCTTCTATTCCCACTATTTGAAATGGCGCACCTCAAGGCTCAGTTCTTGGTCCACTTTTATTCTCTATTTATATAAATAACTTGTGTGACAACTTGTCAAATGCTTTTTATCATTTTGCAAAACTACCAGAAATCCCTCTATTGCTTACCACTGCGGTAGGTGCACAAATTGAGTTTGTCAGTAATTATAAATATCTTGGTTTTATTTTAGATAATGAACTTTCTCTTAAAAATCACATAGCAAATCTATTACAAACATTGAAAATGAAGATTGGGTTTTATTATCGAAATGGATCTTGTTTCTCACTCAAAGCTAGAAGTAAATTGGTAGCAGCAACATTCCTGCCACTTCTGGACTATGGAGATATTTTATATATGAATGCTTCGACCAAATGTCTTCAATCATTGAATACTGTGTATCATTGTGCCTTAAGATTTATAACTGGTAGTGGACGTTTGACACATCATTGTGATTTGTATGCAAAAGCTGAATGACCTCCGTTAAGTGTACAGAGAAACAATCATTTGATGATCTTGATATATAAATCTCTACTTGGCCTAACACCAGCATATTTAAGCTCTCTCTTGCATAGATCTATTAGTTCTGATTCTTTACGCTCTAATGACATTATTCTTCTGCGTGTTCGAACTGAAAAAGGGAAGAAAGTATTCAATGTGTTGGCTCCTACAGTGTGGAATCAGCTCCAGTATGAGCTCAAGATGTAGGAAATTATTTCATTGGACTTATTTCGAGCGGTTCTTAAAGATAGGCAACAAGAGTCTATGAAACAGTGTCACTGCTTTTAAATTGTTTTTATTGTTTTATATTTGTGCATATGTATTAATTGGTTTTCTTTTGTAAGCAGGTTGCTGTGTGTTGCAGACTTCTGCCCAGGTCCCTCTTGAAAATGAGATCCAGATCTCAACGGGGTTTACCTGGTTAAATAAAGGAAATAAAATAAAAAAAAAAAAAAAAAGGGAATAGGTTCCTTTATTAGTATTAGGAATATTGGTTCTAATAGATCCAAATTTGATAGTTATTTCTACTTATGGTTTGATTTACCGTCCATGCCAACTTGTTGCAAAATAAATATCGTCAATTCCTGTTTCCAAATAGTACTGAAACTGTTTGTTTTAAATATCTCTTAGTTTTGAGGGAGATTTGTAATGTACAAATCTGTGATGACAAAAGTCCACTGTTCTTTTGTCATCACAGTGGACCGAGAAGGCAACAAACACGCCAAGACGACTCATTACGACAACCTCCACAGCATGGTGCACTTCTGTGAGAACGTGATGGAGTGCAGAAGGATTCAACTTCTCGCTTACTTTGGAGAACTGAAGTTCAACAGAAACTTCTGTAAAGACCATCCGGACGTCAGCTGTGATAACTGCGCCAAACCCAATGTAAGAACCTTTTCTTTTTTTTTCCTGCTGAGATTGGTTTGAAAACCTTGTGTTGACCCAAATGATTGAATGTTATTCTTTTTTTTGATGCAGGAATATAAACTGAGGAAGGTGACTGATGATGTGAAGAAGATTGTGAGGTTTGTCGAGGAGAACTGTGAGAAAGTTGGAGCAAGGTTTGGAAAGACACCACAGCAAAACCGACTGACACTACACATGCTGGTGGACATATTTATAGGTTAACACTTTTATTTCCTGCAATAAAACTAATATTAAAAAAAGTACAATATTTACTATACACCTCATGTTTTGAAACATATCTTCTCCAGGGGCTAAATCTGCCAAAATACAGACAGGAATGTTTGGGATGGGAGCTGCTTACTCTCGCCACAATGCAGACCGTCTCTTCAAGAAACTGGTTTTAGATAATGTTCTGGTCGAGGATCTCTACATCACCAACAATGGCCAAGCGGTGTCTTACATTTCTGCTGGACCAAAAGCAATGAACATACTGTCTGGTCACATGGAGGTAACTGGTCACCCATCAAGTTACACAACAGAGCTGATTAGGAAATAGTCTTAAGAAGAGGCTTAATTTTTTAAGCCTTGGGTTGTTCCTTCTAGGAAGCCAATATTATTACTGTGTCATAAATGATTAAAACACATAATGTGAGATACATAGCTAACTCTCTTGTATGAGTGTTCATTCAATACTTTTTTGCGTTGCCAATAGGTGACCAAAAATACATTTTCAGAATGTCTTTTTCAAGGAAATTGCCAGATTTCTGTTTACAACAATAAACAATCATTCTTCATTGTTAGTTATACTACACAGTCATTCAAATACTGTGTGATAGTTTCTGTTTTGAAGAGGCATGTTTTATTTTGTTATATGTTAAAAATACATCCATTTTAAGTTGGTTATATTAATTGCATTGTATCAGATTTCAGTATTAACTCATCGTAGGTATATGCTATATTTTGGTACCCAAATGGACTTTGCAGATTTAGGACAAAGTGTGACTTTTTTGTTTTATTGTCCTTGTATTATTTATTGATGAATAAATCAACAGTCTTCCATATTGGTCTCATTTAGGTGGAGTTCTATGAGACAGAGAGCGCGTCCAGCATCAGGAAGCAGAGAGCTGCTGTGAAGAGCATCTCCAAGAGAGAGGAAATGGTTCAGAATTGTCTGAAGGAGCTGATAGATCTGTGCAAGCAGCTGGGCAAAGCATTTGGCCTTCACTATTACAACATCTTCTCCACTGCCACCTTGAAGAAGATATCTGGTAATTTCTCAGACTGTGTATCAGATAGTTGGATTTGAAGTGAATTTGATAACTTTCTTCTTTTCCACGTTCAGAGAAACTTTCTTCCGATCCGGATGCTCTTTTACAAATTGATGGAGTGACGGAGGACAAACTGGAGAAGTACGGAGCTGAAGTCATTAAGGTTCTTCAGAAATACTCTGAATGGCAGCTGCCTGGTAGGAGGACATGCATCTTCATTATTAGAAGATTTTTTTTACATGCGTGTGTGCAATATACACTGTTGTGATTTTTTTTTTCTCTGTAGTGGATGAGCAGACTGAAAGTGCTGGAAATGGCTGGATAGACACAAGACGCACAGAAGATGACAATACGGAGTCCTCCACCTATTTCAGCAACCAGTCTGCTCAGGGACAAAAGAGGAAGAAAGCTCCATTCTTCAAGTATTCTAAGAAGATGAAAGCATACGGCAACCAAGGCTATTCCTCTAAAGGGTATGTAGAGTCATAGTTTCGTTACCATCGGCTCTGTGAAAAAGTAATCTCCACCTCCCAGGTTTCTTCTGTTTTTTTATTATTTATTTTTTTTTTTTTAAGTATTTCAGATCATCAGACAAATTTTATATTTATATTTTTTAGATTTATCAAGATAACCCAATTAAATATGGAAAGTAGTAGTCCATCTACCTTCAAACTTGGTTGGTTTGGATAAAGCTATTCACAGTCTGAAGTGATGACCACCAGGCTATGACAGTGGCAGAATGAATCGAACCGGTTCATCATCACCATCATCCCCTCTGCTTATCTCTGTTTGATTATTATTTGATGATCTGAAACACTTCACATGTGACAAAAAAGCTAAAAGTAGTTGCAATCTGTTTGGGGGGGAGGGCAATTAAAGTTTCCTTTTCTGATGTCTGTTTTTTCTGTTTTCTTTGTCGCTGTGGATATAGTCGTGGCTATAGCCACAATAAATCTTCCTCCGGCTCCAGGGGTGGCTCCCAGAGTTCAGGTCAGGGGTCTACGAGTTCTGCAGCAGGCAAAAAACTAGGATTCCTGTCTGCCCCAACGCCTCAAAGCAACCAGCGGCCATTTTTAAAGCCAACCTATTCTCACATAAGCTAAGTGGGCTTTTGTTCTCAATCTCTCAGATGTTCAGCTAGTTTAAAGTTTTGTAACAACTGTTTAATATAAGGGTTGTATATTGTAATTCTGTACTGCTAGTGAAATGTTTTCTGTGTTGTGACTGTTGTAAATTGATGTTTTTAAATTTTACAAGCTCAATGACTCAATCTTTAATTTTTTTTGTAATAAACAGATTTTCTATAAATATACCTCCAACTTGTATTTTGCTTGTTGGAAAGAGGATTCTGAACACATAAATCACAATGACAAACACTTTTGTTTTGTTTTTCTTTATTTCAAGTTTGAATAGTTTCCTTTAATGGCACCAGATACAGGGACTATTGGGGAGAAACAATATTTTATACTGACTTGTACAGAAGCTTGCCTACAGTACAAACATGGGTTTGGAATGGATTAGACGAAACAAGAACTGGATTTGGCACATGAATTTTTAGAAGATTTACATGTTTTAAATATTTAACATGATTTAAACAACAATTTCCAATCGAAGGAAAAAAAAATTAGGCTAACTACAAATCACACCACCAGACACGTTAATGCACATATTCTGCCGTGTATGCGCCGTAGTGTGGGGGATTTCTACTGAGAGTAACAGAGAGGCAGAAAGCAGAGCTGGATTTAAAGTCATGGCAAGTTTCATTATTTGTGTTGTGCAACATGACTTGCCAGGATTAAATATGAAAATTAGGTTAACAATTAAGTTGATTTATTCTGCATACAGTATAAAAAGAAAATCAGTTGAACCTCTTATGTGCCTGAGATGGTGAAAGGGGGAAAAAAACAACTAAAAACCTCAGTTTTCAGCAGTTAGAGTGAAATGAGTACTTAATCTTTCAGTGCAAAAAAAGTTTAAAACACTGCTTCAAGTACTGATGACCCTACTTTCTTTATAAATCGCAAACAAAATATATTGATCATAGTTGCACATTTGACCAAACCTACACTCATCTCCTGTTAAAGAGAATAAAAGCAAATGAAAAAAATTACACGTAAACATGAAATAGGACATAAATGTTGAACGCAAAACCAAGATGGGATCTGAGCGTCCCCCAAGATTCTGTTAAGCATTTTTAGACAATGTTGTCCTTATCTTTTCACCATAAAAATAGAGAAAGATGCAGAGATCTGTTGCTGAAACTCTGTTCCTTCATTTCAGCCACTTTGGTTACTGTAAGATGCAGGCACAAGGAACAATAGTCAATAAAACAGAAATAGACAGCAGAACAAACATCAACTCAAGAAATGTTAGAAAATGTTATCATGCTCAATACAGCTGGAACTTTGCAGGTCATTGTCAGAGTAATCCCAGCAGCAGTTTTGTATGTGCTTATTTCAAGAAAGAGACATGAGTGAAATATGAAACATTATTCAACTTTTTATTTCTGTGCATCTCACCATTTGCTCCTAGAGCTGGTTTATTGCTCCTGGAATAATGCTGCCTTAAATAGTGAATGTTGCATGTTTGGAGACCACTAAAGCTACATAATGCTGATGTCAACAAAACACCTGCACGTACTTCAAAGAAATTTTTAATAACAATATGGCTGGGTGAAGAAGCATGGAATTCCAAAAGTGCCACTAGGTAATAAATATTTATATATCTAACAATGATAAATATAAAAATAAATTATCATGAGATAGTTCATTCAAATATTTTGTCCTAAAATTATAATTAATTATTAACTCAATTTTCTGAACCAGATTGGTTCATTTGCACAGCAAATCCGGTTCTGACCAATTAAAAAATGACAGCAGTGTCGGTTCTGATCTTTGACAGAGTAAAGTTGACAGAACATCTAAATAACTCAGTAGTTAAATGTGTTTTTATTAATAATTTTAAAAATAAGTGTCAAATTTAAACACCTATTGATGTTATAGATTATGTATTTGTTTTGAATTTGAAATACTGTAGAGTGACATTTAAAAATATATTTACTTAATGGTGGCATTTCTGGAATTCCATAAAGGTGTAATAAATATAACGTATAAATGTACAGATAAAAAAAACCTATATCTTCTAATTTTCTGAAATGTGTTATTTATCCATACTTTGTAATTACACTGAAATAATAAAACAAAGTTCCCAGTTGAAGTGGAGGACACGTTGCCTTCTAGTGTAGCTCTGTTGGTTTGATATAAAATGTTGGCTGCAACAGTGATTACCACTGACTGAGAAATATACTGAGCTACAGGAGAGGATCCAGCCACAATGCCAGAGAACATGCTACTCCCCCATCAGGACTACAACCGTACCAGGGACTGATGGGCTCGTATTACACCAGAGCAGACAGAAAAGTAGCACCGCCAGGCCTTCAGAGGAGCAGCTGCAGGAAGGTTAAAAAAAGAGAACCCTGTCCAGCCATTACACACACAGATAATAACAAAATGCTTTCTATTGCCAAACTATTTCAGATCATCCATTTGTACTATTTTCCCTTCGGTCATGGCTAATCTGCTTCAATTTCTCCATCTGCCACTATCAACTTGAATCTTGTTTTTGTTCTCACACACAATTACAAATAAAGGCCAGAATTTAGCCAGCAGCCATTATGGTCATTGCTCCCTGAAGCTGACATGCAGTAGAGTCAACAGCTTGATTTAAACACAAAAAATCTCTAATCTGTTTATGTTTACTTAACCAGCAAAATAAAATGCTTAAACTGCAGCAGACAAACTTGACAATATTTGTGAAAGTAACTGGCAATTCAATACATCAATAAACAAATCACGTCAATTCCAGTTTATCTAATGTATTGTCACAGAAATATGCTGTAAGTAAATTAGATCAATAGTCAATCAAGTGTTTTCTATTTATTGGTCTGTTGATGCAGTGAATCAGGCTTACAGCTGTGCACCCTCTCTATATATTGGCAACCCTGGTAAAGATGTGTAACAAACCTTAAAATAAATCACCTTTTTATTGTCCTACCATAATCTCACAGTGAAATACACAAAAAAAAAACTTGTGTCTTTAATTTGATTTCATTTGTAATGTCAGAAAAAACACACTTATTGGCATTCAATCCTTAAAAATAAAGCAGTGATTCTTGTGAAGAAGGACAAAACAGGTCCTATGGATAAAGCACAAAATTTGAATAAGATATAATTTTTTCAAATGTCTGATTAAACTAACCTGAAAAAAAATCTGGCATTATTGGGGGACATTAGAACTTCTGAGGACCCCATTACCTTTTCCTTTCTCTTCCTTTGCTAAGAAGGCTAAGCAGCTCTGGTTAGCTTATATTGTTCTTTAGTTTTTTTTCTGTTTTATTCCTAAGTTGCTCGTCACAACCATAATGTGTCAACACCATAACTGACAATTTACAAAATTTTTATGACATTTTGTGAAATAAATGCTTAATTTTAGTACACTGCAAAGATCTCATGGACCTGATGAGCTACAATATGTCCTGCTTCAGAATAACATCATATAAATTGAGGTAGTTTGGCATTTTGTCAACTCCATCAGAGTTTGTAACTGACAGTGTGACACTTTCAGTGATAGAGTTGACAAATCTCACTTAAATGGTGATGACAAAGTTCTGGTTCGGGTCCATTAAAAATGTAATTTTCAAAAAAAATGTTGCAATTCGGAGCCTGCACCTTAGCATCTCTACATTTCCAAAACATTATTTGTCATATTTGTATACATAAGCTTGAGGAATAATTTAAAAACATTTGGGGAAAATTTAAACCCATTTGGTCCCACTTCTCAAGAATCACTGAAAGATAATCTGAGCATTTTTACTGCATAATTTATTTTAATTGGTAATCCCAGACTATTTATTTATCTAATGTCTAAATATGACAGAGCATTTGTAAGATGTTGGAGAACTGCAGTAGAGATGCATCATTGAGTAACCAAGTCTGAAATGTGAAATAGAGGAAGAGTATGTGGAAGTATCTCATTACCGTTGTTAAGTCAGATGGAGGAACTGTGAATCTCTGGTTCTTTCTATTTTCTGAGTATTTTAAAGAGTTTATAGTGCCATGTACTCTCATAATATTCCATTTGAAAGGAAAATAGACTTATGTGATCAAATACTCAGTGTTAACTGTGATAGAGGATATGTGATGCTGTGGGTTCTGTTTAATCTTCAAGATAGTTTATTGTGTCATCAACTCTTTGAAATGCCAGGAGCCTTTTACATGAAAATATGATGGTTTCTAATGGACAACTGGAAATAGGTCATGTTGGGGCTTTTCATCAGAAACATGATCCAAAACATACCAAAGAAAAACAGAAGTGGTTCAGAAAACATCAAATCGACCTTTTTCTTTGACCATTTTAGTCATAAATATTATATAAAACCTAAGGGGCGAGTTGAGAAAAGTGCATAAAAGAAACCTAAGAGTCCGGATGAGAAGTCCGTCTCTATGTATGCTCAAACATTGTGAAATGAAGGCTAACAGCTGTCCGACTGGTAAAAGGTTCTACAGCGGGGATATTTTAAAAAGCTGTTTCCTGAAATGTATTTTTGGCCCCACTGAATAAATTCAGACACATTAAAACTTGCACCTTAAAAAAATTAAGTGTGAACTTGTGTTACTATCATGAAAGTTTAATCCATTTTAAGACTTTTTACACCTCTACCAAAAAATAAATAAATAACAGGAAGTATTGAGGGTGCTGTATCTCTTCTTTCACGTAAAATAACTTACAAGAGATAAAATCGTATTTTTCAATGATCGGCACCAATAAATCAGATTTCAAGTTAGTCTGTAATAACTACACATACACTGCAGACGTTAGACTGACTATTGGTAGTGAAGGGAGATGTGATAACTGGTGAGTGAATCTTGATTAAAAAGTCCTGTTCAAAATTTTTTTTCCCCAACTCCTTCCACGTCTCCAACGCGTCTGACCTCACTTGAAACGCAGTGCTAAAAAAGGTATAATTTAATCTTCAATAACAAAATAACATTTCAGTTCTGGTAAAATATACATGAAAAAAAAAACTGTCAATATATAATAGGAAACAAACTATTTTGTACAAAAATGTACATCATTGCTCTTATTCTAGCAGTCTAATAATATAGTATAATACAGAAACGGAAGGGCAAGGCTGAAACCAAAATAGATCAAGCTCTTCATAAAAAGAGTAACTGAAATTTATTGAATTTCAATTTGATGAAAACAAAATCAAATAAATGAGCACATTCAAAGTACTTAATAAAAATCACATCAGCATTGCACATCTAGCTAGAACAGTATCTACTACTGCCAGTGAATCTTTGCTCATCGTGAGGATTTCTCTAATTGCATCAGACGCTATCAGGCCACATGACACTACAGCTTTAGTTCACTGGATTTTTAGAAAATAATTGAAACACTACTTTCATATCCATCCGCTGATCTTGTATAGCATTGTATATGGATGTTCAACAAGACTTTGCCCCCAACAATCTAAACAGTCATAAATATGTTTTCAAAGAAGGCATTTGGTAATCATCCTGTCTGTTTTCCATTTTAACATCTTTCTTTTCTCCCTTTTCAAGCTATTCCTCTCAGTCTTTTATAAAGTGGTTAACCAGCTCTTTGTCTTCTTATAATAATGATTAGACATCAAAAGACCTTGACTCCATCGCAGCAGTTGGCCTTTCCAGACTCTTAACTCACTTGCATCTCTTTAAGATGAATCAACTTCCTGGATTAACATTCATTACCTCCCCTTCTTCTCTTCATTACATACAGTGGCTCTCAAATATCTAAGCACCCCTGATAAAAAGGCAGATTTTTTTGATAGACCATGTTGCATTATGTGATATTGCTCTGTATAATTTAACAGAAAACATAAATCTGTTAGGGGAAAATTCTAGAAACAAATAATGTGCCGCACTTGATTGCAGAAGTGTGCATAAAATACCTTACAGAAGCATCTTTTGATTCAGTTTCACCATCCAGTCTCATCAGCATACCACATCATGACTTGGTAATATTGGATTACTCTCCCATTCTGAAGACAAATCCTGTTCATAACCCTCTTCAGGTGAACCAGAAGACTTTGTGAGCTGCTGTATAGATCAAAATTAAAATTTTTCTTTAGCAAAGCCATTCATGTGTTGATTTGGATGCATGCTGGGATGCTGAAATATAATTTTTTCTTACACCTGAATGTGTTTGGAACTGCTTTCTTTCTGTGAAGAAAAGTAACCCCAGATTATGATGCTGCCGCTACCACGTTTTGCTGTGTGAATGATGTTCTTTTAAAACTGTGCAGTGATTATTGTTTGGGGAAAATGTCTTCCTTTGTCACCATATTTACTAATCCAGAGATATAAAAAATATCCTACACTGTTGAGCACAGCTAGTACTTTGCAGATTTTCTGCAGCTTATTCAGTTCTGATGTCAGCCTCTTGGCAGTCTCCCAGAATAAATATCATAGATTTAAATAATTTCTGAGAAATGTCTGCATTTTTGTGTACTGAAACTGAAACAAAAGCTACTTCAACAAAATATTAGTTTAATGGTGGGCGAACAACTGTATCTCTTTCTAACAGATTTGTTTATTTATTTGTTGAGGAAAAAATAAATATGTCACATTAAAGATGGAAAAAGTTCTGAAATCATTTGTCATGATCCAACTATTTTTAAAACATAAAAACTTGCAACTGGGGTATTTAGCCTTTCACAGCCCACTGTATGCTTCTCAGAAATAAATAACCATCTGTAATGCTAATCCGCGCCAAGAAAAAAAAAAAAAAATCAACATATTCCAGTCCACAGAAACATAAATTTTAGGTTCCTCAGTTACTTATTTTCATAATTTTTTTTTTCTTTTGTGTTTTTTGTAAAAATAAAGTTCCTGAAATGACTTAAAAAACGCAAAAAAAATGTCTTCAGGCTTTGCTAAACAAAAAAACAAACATGGTAGTAGGAGGAAGGGGTGTGCAACTAAAGAGTTGAGGTGGTGGGAGAAAGATCCTGGCTTAATGTTAGGAGGAGAGGTTCGAGTTGTTTTGTTTTCTGCAGGAGGAAGATGGGAAGCTGGGTTCTTGGTTCGGATGAAGTTGTCCTTCAACACTCCAGACTCCTAACCGTCTTCTCACAAACCTGAACTGGCTTTGTGATGCTACAACCGCATCCTCAGTTGTTAATTAGCAACCCGCCCACCCAGCGGAGCTTGCAGGCGAACCACCGCCTGAGGGGACAAAAGTATTCGTAATGGAACTGTTCGAACTCGGGGGTTTGACGGATGTCGCTTAAAAATGCGATGTCAAGGTCTGACTCGGTGAGGATGATGAGGAGGAGGAGCAGGACAAAAAGGAGTCCAATGGTGACGAGGAGCAAACGGAGGACGCTTAAGACAAACTTATTCACCTGTTCCACCTCGCTCAGGGCTGAGTCCTTCCCTGCTCCTTCCTGTGCAGCTCTACCATCCGCCCCGAAATCACCCCCTTCCCCGCGCATCGGGGTGCCCGCCTCTGACTCCTTTTCCTCCTCGATGCTGCAGGGCGCGCCGTTTATTTGGCGTGTGACGGCCATGTCTGTGCTGTGTTCAGCCACCGGGGTGGGAAGGACGCTATCTGAGGGACAGTAGGCCTCATCCGAGATGACTGCCATCCCCTCGCTGGCATCTGTAGCGTGGCTGCGGGACCGGGGTAGAAAAGACTCTCCATGGGACACTGAACGCACCGGTGTAGAGTGGGCACTGTCACGCAAAGACTCCAGACCTGGGGGAATGGGTAAAAAGACAAAAAAAGAAAAAAACTGCAATATTAGGTTGGAAAGGTTGGCTTGAAAAACTAAAATGTCTATGTAAAATGTTAGCCTATTCCTCAAGCAATCGACCAAGTCCAATAATTTTCTCTGTTGTCTGGATAATATGTTCATAAACAAATATGTAATCCATTTAACAATTTAGTCACATGCTGAGCCAGTTTAAAATGCCAAATATAGTGTCAAAATCTGGTACAACAAGGTTAATCAGGGTCAGCTTATAAAATACTATTTCTAACTTCCCATCTCAAACATCTCACCATCCAAACCATCATCCAGCAATAGACAGGGCAAGAGGAGCAGTAATAAGAGAAGCATCCAAGAGGCCTGTGGTAACTATTGGAGAGCCGCAGAGGCCCAACGCTTCAGCGGGAGAATCTTTTATTAGAATTATTAGCAGTGCACAAATTTGGCTTTTATAGAATATTGGCAAACCCCCCCTGCCACTCCCCCAAAAAAAACAGTTAAACAAAAATTATAAAGTCCAAATTGTAGTTTACTAAAAATTATAGATGTATCAAACACGTTGAAGAAGGTGCTCTTGTCAAATGACTTCAACATTTTTGGCCTGGTTGTACAACACCAAGAAAACCAAGATTTAACATCACCTGACTACACCATTGCTACATGGAGTTAGCAGCTGTGGTGATGCTTTATTTCAGCAGGAACAGGGAAGCTCGTCAGTGTTAATGGGGGAATGAATGGCACTAAATACACTCTTAATACTTGAAGAAAACTTTTTAGAGGCTGCGAGAGACTTTAGACTGCAGTGAATATTTGTCACCTAGCAGGGCAACAACCAAAGCTAAAGCCAAGAGGTGGAATGTGGTACAAATGTAATTATTTGTACCATAAATACCAGTATTTATGGTACAAATATAAATAAAATCATCTATAATTTTTACTCTATAATTATGCACCATTTGGTTCTTTATAATCCATAAAATGTTTAGACAATCTGCTGTGCATAATAATTTGGAACAGTGCATTTTGAGTTTTTTATTTTTGAAAAAAATACTGTTCTCATGGGGAGCTTTGTTCAGTAAAATTTGATTTATACTGTAATTGTTCATGACTTGAAAATTATACTGACCATCATTTGAAAATTATACTGACCATCATTTGCATCGACCATTTAAGAAAATCTGAGAAAATATCACTTGCATAATAATTTGGAACATGGTATACATTGCAAATGCTGGCAGGACACAATCAGAACCATATAGGAAAAAAGGTAGAAGAAAAAGGAAAAGCATGGAAGTTACAAATGGGCATAAACATAAATACATAAATATCAAGGAGGGGAGGTAAGTAGTATTAAGAGGGAGAATAAAGGGAAGCATGACAGGAGAAACTGAAATACATTTTAATACAGGAAGGATACTCAAGGAAAACACTGCATTCAGAAAACTAAATGGAAATCACCATAAATATGACAAGAATAACACAAAATCCTAAATCACAGTCAAGATAATCACAGAATTTATCTGTGTTAAGGGGCATAAACACTTTCTCAAGCCACTGGACACAATTCTATAATTACTATTACCCTGTCTTCCACAAACACACAACTATTAGTCAAGAAAAATGTTTTAGTTTAAAGATACAACGTTATAAGCTTTTCCATTTATTTGGCAATTTAATTGCACCAAGGAAGTGACCCCGGGGGAGATTAAAGAATCAGCGTGCAAGGTTTGCATCCAATTTTTGCACCAGTCCCTCCCAAAGCAAATCACCCCACAATATAATGTTCCCACGATCAAGGACACAGAACCTATCAGGCATTTTAATGGTAGCGTTAGCATTTGAATTTGAAGAAACTAATAAAAAACATATCTTCCTCTTTATTCTGTCATTTGGCAAATAGGAATTTGAAGGAAAGTTTAGTTTTATTTAATGCCTGACAGTAAAAGTAAAAAGTTTTTGAGTGTCTTTTAATGTCTGGTTTCAACAGTAATGCACGTGCCGTTCATGGACAAACTGTAATGTATTTCTGAAGATTGAGATTTTCATGTCCTTTTGGCTCACTGGAGGTCTGCCATGGAGCGGAGACAGTCACACCCCGTGTCCGATAATGCTTTTCTTAGAGTCAAAACATCGATGAATACAGTTTATATTTCAGGGACTTTCCAACTAGCATAACAAAAGAATTCAACCTCGGGCAAGAAATAGTAAACAGATATGTTTCAGCAACAGAACATCCGTAAGGTAAGATACAACGCTGTCTTGCCTTGAATTTTGAGCTTTCTCATTAAACTATGTTAAAGTTTGCTGAAATGCTTTAACAATTTAATACACACCCTCATATAATTCCAGGAATCACAAGAATACTTCAATTATTAGAAATTCATTATGAAGTTTCATTTGCCAATATGAACTGTTAGTACAAGTTACAAATTACCATCATATGAATGGGGGGAACTATATTATTTGAATAAACTTCAACTCTGTTGACAATGTGTTGCACATTTCAAAATGCACAAATATAAAACTTCAGAAATATTTTTAATTATGATATTTTTAATATCCAGAATAAGCCAGAATGATATTAAAAATGTGCTTAAATATGATGAATTAGTTCTTGTTCTTTTGCTGGAACACATAATTTAGGACAATCTGAATTTGAAAGTTTTTTGTGTCCCCCTGTTGCTGAGCTTGGCTATAGCCAAGTCCCCTAAATCAAACAACAAAGATTTATTAGCAGGGTTTAAAAAGTCAGATTATAAATTGTCTACTCTGCTGCAAATGATAAAAGTACAGTAAAGGAGAGACACTCTACAGTAAATATGAGCCATGGCAGAGTACTTTGCTGATGGTATCACATTCTCACAAGGGTCAAAGCAGCAACATTATACCGTTACTGTAAAATTAGGGAGATTAAATTTAAGCATTTCATGAGAAAACAGGTCATAAAAATATTGTTTTAAACTCTTAGAACAGCAGAAAGGATTACATCTAAAATCAAAATCTCTGCTGACATTAACTATAGTCAACAAAAGTTTTCCTTTAAAACAACCGCTGAAACCAAATAACCAATAAGCTCAGGAAACTGCATGAAGTGCCTCTTTACCACCATAAATATGCAAAAAACTGACAAGAAAACAAAGAAAAGCTTCATTTGGAGCCCACTTTACCTGCAGGACCACTGGCCTGAGAACAGGGCAGCGGAGTACCCAGACGAGGACTGAGTCTGCTGGGCTCCTGCTGCCCCATCAGGGAAGGGTAGAGGGGCAGGACGCCGAGGGCCTTGCCCAGCATACGAGGCCCCAGGCTCAGCACGCGGACCTTCACATCCCGGTAGCAGTGGTTGATCATACGCAGGTGAACATTCACCCGAGTGGTGATGCGGATCAGACACTTAACCATGGCTGCAGCATGCAGGAGCCTGTTCGTCCCTGCCCAAAGTCCAGGCTTCGGGTTAATGGCTTTATTGCTTCTGACAGAGGGGGAAACAGTGGCTTTCTGCGAGCACTGCTACAATCAGCAGCATTAGCCTCCCAGCTTGGCCCCACCCAGGCCAGTGACATACATGGAGCAGAAGCCCCTGGTTATTTTCAGCTGAGGTATTTATACCTCCCTAAGACATCTAGTCAGCACACACCGACGGTGGGAAAGTCTTACTGCTCTGCTTAATATATACAACACACCTACTTCTGTCTTCCATCCATATTATTGTACACAGAGCATAAAGTTAAGAGTGTGACCGTGTGTCACTGCTTTAGCCAAAGGCCAATCGGTTCTGGAGCAGAAGACCGCAAGTAACTTCAGATGGCAGTATGCTGGCAGAACAGAAACACAAGCGTACCCATATAACTTAAAGGCTCTGCTGATCTGTGTTAAAGTGACTGAGTGATGCTCACGCCTGCAGTAGCCTGTTTTGACATGAACTCAAACGGCTCCAGTTTCAGGCAGAACGTGAGAGAGTTTGAGATGATTAGCTCAAAAACAGGCCCAGAGGCTCTCTAATACAGTTTGAGTTCAGAGTCAGAGATTTTGCGGATACATAAAATAAAGGATTGTGCCTTGCAAAAGCATTCATTGTGCTTGAACTATTTCTGCAAGTCGTACAAACTCACAACTCAAGGTGCTCCATTGGGATTTTAGGTGGTAGATCAAAAACACCAAAACAAGTAAGTGTGATGGAAGGAAAATGATACATGGTTTCCAAAATTTTCAACAGATACCATCGCTGCTCTGATCCTGCTAAAGAAACACACCCCCACAGCATGATGCCGACACCACCATGTGACATCACAACAAGGATTGTGTGCAGAGTTAGCTTTCCTCTACACACACCATTTAGACTCTAATCATGAAATAACTGATGTCTAATGACATGGATTCTATTTTAGGACTTCAAGGTAAAGTACATTAAAGACATATGAACGATTTTCTTTCATAAACATGTTGGAAACCATGTATCATTTTCATCTCACTTCACATTTATACAACACTGTGTTTTGTTTCTGATATTAAATCTCAGAAAAAGTTTTGAAATTTCGGGTTGCAACTTGAGAAAATAAAAAATTTTCAAATGTTAGGAACATATTATTGGCCTGCTATTGAGAAACACATGGGTTTTATCTCCCAGTGACTATTTTCTTACCCTCCATGATAGATATGTGCACAGCTCTCCGACGTGTACGGGGAACACTGCTGAGGCGAGGCCCATGGGTGATGGATGGACAACTCCTACTGGGCACAAGGCCAGCCCTGTTATTTAAAAAAAAACATAATACAGGTTTAAATATCAAAGAATTAAGCACATGTAGGAATATCTACAACAGCAACTAAGTATGTGAGGTAATTTTTACCCTACCTGTGTATTTCTGGAGGTTCACGTTTGATTCTGGCACTTTGCTCCATTACCTCTTTCGCTACTCTTCCACTGTTTTAAGATAAAGAAACAGTACACATGGAAAGTTTTAAATACATTAAAACATAAACAGTCAGCGTACATAAACGTTATCACTGCAGTAAATAAGTAAGTATAGTACAAGAGCATACATGCTGCTATATCTATGTTAGCAGTTTCAAAGTGTGATCAGTTGCCCTTCACTTCCACCTCTACCTCCCCTCTCCTTTGAGGTGTCACAAGCATCCTCTGGGAAGAAGCAGCACAAAAGGTCGGGAGGTCACATCCTCTGGAAATAATTATATCCACCTCCAACTGTGTTTTTTAGTTTCAATCTCCTCCCTGTTATCACTCAGGCTGCTTTGCTGGGTAGTCTACCTGTAGCGGAAACGGCTGCCCTTGAAGAACAGGTTGCTGCTGGAGACAGTGCGAACCTGACTGGACTTCTCAAGCCTGACCAAACGAAAGGAAAAAAAAAAAAGAAACAATCAAGTCAGTTAAATTTAAAGAAAGGACAGAAAAAAAGAATCATTAAACAAACTTCTAATATTTTCTCCATGATTTTTTTGCCAGTAGCAAACTATGAGGAAATGCATAAAAAAAGAAAAGACAAGACAGTTCTCAGAACAGAAAACAGGATAACTAATATCTATTCGCATTGCACAATACAGATAATATATACAGGGTTTTTTAGTGAATTCACAGGTTGGCTAAGTATATTCTATATCTGAAAATGGCAGCATTTTGCGCTTAAAAGTTTGAAAAGTGGAAAACAAAAAACAAAGAGTCAGACCTAAAAACCCTTTCACATGCTTCAGTAGAAGAGCTGTCATTACTGCACCCCTTTTAACCACTGAGGACAGACTCTGTTTTTTAGACTCTAATGACCTTTATTGTACAGTAAATAAAGGGGAGAGAGAAGCAAATGTCCCAATTGAACCAAGGACACCTATATTGAGAATTATAGCCTCTAACCATGGTGCTAGCACTCTACCCAGCACCCCAGACTATTTGCTTTTTGTTAATTAACTTCTATCAGCTGTAGATCATTGAGATTCTGAACTGTAACTCATGGATAAGACATTGGAAGCATCTATGAAGAAAAGCACTGAAGTGTTTGGAGTCTAAAGGTCAGCATGACCTCACATCTCACTTCTCCAGCTGATAAACAAGCTGAAGGGAAGGGGTTTTAAGGACACCATCATGATGTGATGGTATCCTGTCTGACACTGTTCAGGGATGGAGAGAGGGCGAAAGAAGAGCCTAATAAAATCGGAACGCTGCAGACTCACTTGTAAAACGCCTGATTCTCCACACCACACTTCCAAAGGTGCTTGCATGCCTCTGGCGTGGGCGCAAAGTATGTTAAAATGATCTTTCTGTCCTGCACAACAGATATGGAGATTTGCAGAAAAGATTAGCCAGCTGTGACAAAAAGCCACACTCCAAAGCAAGACACATTAAATAAATTCACTTGCTCACCTCCTTCTGATTTGCATATATGTGGAAAGTCTTGGCTTCAAATTTGAGCTTGGACACCTCGTTCCTGTCCGGGAGAGCAAGCGCAATCACGGGTACACGTACAACCGAGCAGGAACAGAAAGCCACAACCTCTTTAAATATTCATGCAGCCACTTTGAGATCACATAAACAGCCAAGGCGCTCCATGTTTAGCTGACAAAACAAATTAGTGATAATATTCCCCAGAGGAAGAGAAAGAGAGAATAGAGAATGAGGGAAGCTGGAGAACAATTGAAGGCCAACAATGTAAGCTATTAAAAATACACAAAAGTGCATGTTACATTTGCCTTTATGTTGATGACAACAATCATACCAGTTAAAGAAAACTGAAAATTACTCTGTTGTAGGTGTTTATAAATGACCTATTACCTCTTTCGCCAGTGAATGCTGTTGGTATGAGCCACTTTTTTACTAAGATGTTCAACACATCTAGCTTCTGTAAGTAGCCATCTGTTTATGTAAAAGCCTCTGTCTGGAGGCACAGGCAGATGAACAGGCTGTTGACAGTGGCTGTACAACCAGCTGTAGCACACATCATGTTATAAATAACAAAGAACAGGTATGTCAGACTACATAAAGTAAAGGCCTGCCTCTTTTTTTAAGTCTGTGCTGTCTGACGTCCACACAAGATGCCACAGACCATGATGAGAAAGCTTTGGAGTTTTGACATAAGAGAAAATAGATAAACACGTCCAAATAAATAAATTCCCTCTAAATTAATCAAATTTGCTTCTGGTGTATAACAAGGTTCTGTGATTGGCCCTAAATATTTTCTAATACACATAAATGGTTTTAGTGGGTAGACTTCCTCCTGTTGCATGTTGATGTGGTCCTGGCCAAGCAACTTATCCTCAAGTTACTTACTTAGCTGCACTTTATATGAAGGTGTGAGTGTTAGCATATCATATCATATCTATCTAAGAGTCTTCATGTTTGCTCTCACCATTTAAGAAAGTGAACTCTCTTGTTTCCCTGAAGAACCACAAAGCCAAATGGCGTGAAGGCGAGAAAAGCGGGGTTCCCCGACACATCCTAAAATATTTTAAGATATACAATCAGATTTAGACGCAACAAAAAACAAAACAGAAGACATTTTTGACACGCAAACAAATGTAGGTAAAAGGCCATAAAATAAAATAATGTTTTGTTGCAGCAGTGATGGTAGGATGGAAAAAGCTTTTCTCCTGCACGATTCCCAAACAACAGATGGCAAGTAGATAGCCTTTAGTGGATGTTAAGACTACATTAGTATTAAGAAATTATTAGACACTGTGATCAACCATTCCTTAGTATTAAATTTTTTTCCTACTGAAAAAATGTACTTATGTTTAAAATAAAATTTTTCTCAAAAATTAGGAGAGATTATAAAACTGCAAAGAGATTTTTCTTTTCATTTTGTAGCATCTTATACAGACAAGGACTAATATATAGGCCATTCTGGCAAAAATGTGTGTTTGAGCAACTTCTGCCCTTTCTGTGGCAATAGTTTAACATGACAGCTTGGACTGAAATGCCTTAGAAATGTTAAGTAATTAGTACCATGGTAATTAAAAAACTGCTTCTCACCTTACATGGATGCGGATCAACACCATATGTCTCCAGCATCTGGGCTTTCAGCAGGAAATTTCGCTCTGATGTTTCAGGAGTCTGTCCGCTGAGGAAAAGCAACAGCCCAGATGTCAGTTCATAAGGAGCCACAAACACAGCTGCAGAGGAAATGCTTTGCCACAAGTGGGCAGCAGTGTGTTATGCTATGCAGCATTCATCCCTAAACATCTGACTTGACTGATACAATTAGAATCCTGTTGTGTCTGTCATTAAATATTTTAATACTTTTCTATGTATTTAACCTAATTTCTCATATAAAATGCAAAAAATATATTGATTTGTGAATTAGTTCAGTAATACATGTAATTGTGTATTAATGACATGTAAAAAATCATCTGTAGCCTGAGTAACAAAAAATATTGTTTGTCTTTGCTGGTTCTACTTTATAATTTTGGTTTTGTACTGATGCTAATGCTTATTTCCAACAATAACCATTTATAATTTCACCTATGCAAAATTAATAAAAATGAAAAGATCTTATTTATCTTTTCCATCTGTTTAGACAACTGATATTCACCAAGTAATGCTTCATAATATAGGCAATTACAGAAATATAAGGAGATGTTTAGTGATTTTTTAAAAGCAAAATCTGAATTAGACATTTATCTGAAATCTCTTACATCAGCTCAGTTTTGTGTATTTCTGCGATCCGGCGCTCCAGTTTCTCAGAGTGCTTGGGAAAGAACTGGAATTTGGAGCTGTAGCCTTCAGGATGCTTCCCAGGATCGTAATCACCGATCTCAGCTAGAGGCGGCATCAGAAGAAAGATAAAAGGAAGTTAGCTCATTCCCCAATCCTGGCCGGGATTAGCTGAGGTCCTTCATGCCACATTGCACTCTCTAAGCTGACCGTGATGCTGATTTCTCTCTACAAGGAGAAGCTGACTAGGCAGGCCATCTTTAATTTATCAGCACATCTTCCACCAAACAGGAGCCTGCCCTCCCAATGAACGCGGTGCTTTCTGTGAAGCTTGCTGCGCCAGACTTCAGCATCATCTCTTGGATATTTGTTTCTGTAGCTGTGCACGTCTGACAAGATCCCAGACTAAATATTGCACCAGCTGAGAATTATATGCACTGGCTAGAGAGCAAGCCAGTACAAACAAACTGAAAATTAGATGTGAAACAATGATTAAATATCTTACATAAAAACATCTACACATACTTTAATGGGTTTTTTCACATAACTAGAAAAGCCACAGGAAATTAGCCTTCTAGCTATATTAGTAAACTAATCTGCAGAACATGGAAATCAGTCAGCAGCACTCATTTCTGTCTCTTTTACTTACCTTGAAGGATGTAGGCAGCCAGCATGGCAGCATCTGAGGTTTTGCACAGGAGACGACCGTGATAGAGGTCTCTCTTTAGCTGCAGGAAGACCAAATATCTACAAAGGACAAACATATATGTCAAAGAAGCATTCAACGCAGAAAATTTCAAAACTAGAGTAGGAGTAGCGGTACAACGAACTCAATTAATTTCAAATCACTTTATCAAGATCACCTTCCCTAAATGTGGTTTTAATAATTATGTTTGATTTTCAGCTCATTTTTTTAGTAAGAGTAGAAACACCCTACAGGAAAGAGCTGCTCCTCATGTTTGTTTTTGTAGCCTCCAAGACTAGTTTCAAACTGATCCAACCGCTTGGCTCCTCAAGCATGAACGTTAATGAGGCAACATTTGTAGCAGAGATTATGATAGTGAGAAGTGGTGCTGACTATTATTTCCTGCTATCATTATTCCTTGTATTTTAGAGGCAAGGACACTGCAGTGGAATTACTGAACATCTGCTTTAGGCAATAAAACAGTCAGGCAGACCTAATTTCTTCACTCTGTTACCTCCACAAAAGCTGATGACATCTATTTAAAAGTGGATCCTTTTGTTGAATACAAAATGAATATTAGATCATATGACAGGACATATTTACTCTGCCTCCATTTGTTTACTTACGCTACTATTCCTGTGCCTTGCAGAGCATTCATACCCTTTCAGTAATATGACATTTTACTGAAAGTAAACGAAATGTTTACTTTTTTAAAATTATTTAAATTATTTTTTTTTTTTTGTTGCTATTTTTAATCCCTTTTATTTTGATAGCCCTGGATAAAATATTACCAAATGCCTTCAGAGGTCACCTAATACATACAGTTTAATCTTCAAGAAAATTTGGACTTAATAGCCAAATATATGCTACACTTACACATTAAAAAGTGTTTAAAATGTTACAAATCTTTTATTGTTTCCTTTTTGAATTGATGACAACATTGTGTTAATTTACCGAGTAAAATAAATAGAAATTTGTCACCGTAAAATGACAAACTTCGGAAAAGTTCAAAGTGTTTTAGTCTGTTTGTAAGGCTCTAAATAATAACTCCAAAACATCAGAAAACTTTTACAAGTTCCTTCATTGGATTAAATCTCTGGGGGAAAAAACATATCCTGGAAAAGTTGCTAATTTTTGTGTTTTGCTGTGCAGCACACAGAACAGTCTGATCAAATCATGATGATTTTTTGCTCTCCCACCTTCTGCGCAGTGACCTCTCCACTGTCATAATCATGTATCATGCTGTCCTCCTTCCCTCCCACTCTTCTTTTTGCTTCACACTTTCAATCAGCCCTCCTTGCCCCTTATCTCCTCTATCCACTCTATTCATTATATACACTCTACATGCGGCACACACTGAATCTCATTATGCCTCAAACAGAGTGGACTCCTGTCTCTTCAGTCGAGTAATGAAAACATGTGGACACTAGACACACATTCGTCAGCTGGCTGTGCTCTGCATCATCTGGAGGAAATCTGCCTTTTTTTTATTTCTGTAACCTAATGTGGATATTAAGAACTGTGACATAACTATATTTAGAAAAAAATTACCAAGTTGAGGAAATGTGTTCATTTACACAGAAAAATCTTGCCTTATGTTGCTTTTAATGTGCTTTCAATTATCCTGGAGAGCTACTAGGAAAGGCTTTCATGTTTCTCCCTCCTCCTCCTAAAAACTATAATATTTAGCATAATGTTTTCAAACCCAGTGCTCAGTCATTTTAATTATGAAATGTTTACAAGTAATGTGTTAAAAAGAACCACGTTCGGCCAGTCCAAAGGTTTCACACAAACATCTGCTCTGAAATTAAACATAAAAATAGTCTTTCTGCAAAAAGGCCTTTGCTTATCATCAACTGCAACAGATGCAAATTACCTCTGTAGAAGGAAAATTTGAGTAAGAAACATTTATTAACTCCTTTTAGCTGAATGCCACCACATGTCATACCGAGTGATTTCCTCCTTGAGAGCGGTAGGATCAGGAGGGTAGAACTTTACTCTCAGACACATGGTGAACGGAGGCTGAGCTGCAGGAGACAAAGAGAAAAGCTTTAGATTAGACAGCACTGCAAGTGGAAATGAGCGGGAAGATTTAGCTCTTGTGTGGAGAAAAGAAGTTAATTTCTTTCAAATCTTAGTCAAATGTGCTCATAAGATGTGAATTTTGAATATGTTTAAAGATAAAAGTCCATATCTTTAAGAACACATGATGGTGGCATCCTAAACTCCTTTACATGCAGCGTGCTATTTTTCCATTGTATTTTCTGGGGGTGAGGGTTAAGGGGTTTAACCAATAATGTGGAAGTCCTCCAACTAACGTCTAGTGTTTTAAAATATTTATTTTCTCTGTCTGCTGTTCTTTACTAAAACAAACTTTGTTGCACTTAATATAATATGGACTGAAGCGAAAAGCTTTGTTGCCTCAAATTTAGGAAGGATCTGTGTTGGTTTATGTACTTAAAAAGAAGTGAAATAAAATTAAACAGAAGGTACTTACATTTCATTTGCTTTGAAATTGATTTGGTGAACTCCAACCAGTGCTGCATCAGGAATGAAAAAGAGAGACAAAGGAAAATGGCAAAATGTCTAAGCAAAAATTACCTCAGCAGTAGAAAATTCTCACATTGTGTCATTAAGCAGACACTTCCAATCTCAACTGCCTGAATGCTTGGTTGTTACTACTGACAGTTTTCTGGAGAAACCCTTTCAGACAGCACGTGATGATATAACAGAGCCGACTGTGAAGTGCCGTGGCACAAAGCTGCTTGGAATATAGGTGATCCGCACGTTTTTTTCAAGCAGATCTTTAGAAGATGTGAAGATGCAATACTGTTACACATCAGAGGAAGATTCATTTCTCTGGGAGATCAATTCTTCCATGGAGACAAATACATTCTCTTTGCAACCTTGTCGGACCCACGTCCTGTAAATGGAACCCAGATTCTGTAACATATTTTTCCTGTGATGCAGTCTCATCAACAAAATCCACCTACTCACAGCAGCTAATATAATAGCTCTGAGCAGACGTGTTGGAGATGTAGCATTATCGTGGGTCACCTGATGTCAGAATTTCTAAATGGTTTCATCCATAAAGCAAAACATCTTTGCCTCCAAGCAGAAGCACACAAACATAATCATTTCTATGAATAAATTACATCTATTATTAATTCGACTGAACAAAAAGAAACACATTTGAGCATCTCTGCTTGTCCTTTTACA
>CAEGAG010229177.1:0-18913 GCA_903067065.1 Brachyrhaphis terrabensis | reverse complement strand
CGGCTCCCATTGTGGAGCCGGTTCCAATCGTTCACTTCAAAGAGCCGGCTCTTAGAGCCGGATCGTTCGCGACCGACACATCACTAGAAAGAAGACCCCAGGCTGGGATTCGAACCTAGGAGTGCTACAAATTGCGCCACTGTGAAGATATAAACAAACAATACTATATTTTACATAAAACTGGCAAATATATAATATTATTGCTATTTGTGTTCCGCGTGTTTTCGGAACATGTAAGAAAATGCAGAATTTATCTCTACCTCTACGCTGATCCCTAATGATGACACGTACACCAAAATTACCCTGATATAAAAAACTACAACGAGGTCTGAAATTTTTGCATAAGAAAAAGTGTATCACCTTATTAAAACCATCACAAATGCATACCGTACAGAGAACGTGAAGCGGAATGTTTATTTTCGTTTGTTTTCTCGTGAAGTTGATAAAAGAAAGCAAAGCAGTTAGTGTGTATTTTTCAGGAAGATAAATACAGTAAATCCCGATGGACCTTGACACATTCCATGACCCGTTTACTGGACATACCTTATAATGTTGTCCGCATACGTAAGCAGCAACTTGGCCACATCCAGGAAGACCTCGTCAGAGTTGTCACACAGTGTTGTGATCGCCGGAGACAGAGACATTTTGTTTTATAGCTTTTGGTAGAAGATGTAGCGCCAACGACTACTGCTACTTTCAAATAAGAGCTAAATTGCTTCCGCCTGGGGTCCTCGAGGAATGTGTCCCACAAGCTGCCTAACAAAATATCAGAACCTTCAAAATTACACGGAAATTGTGTTTATACTTTTATAGTTATATTTTTAAACTATATGTGTATTTTATTTCTTAATTTTAAAACAGCTAATAAGGCAGTTTATTTTTTGTTATTAATAAAACTGAAATGGCGTTCATCATTGATACCTAAAACAAGCTAAAAACAATCAACTCTTAGCTTTTAAGGCTAGCTGCTTTAGTGTTTTTCTTCGGTCAGTCGGTTTAGTTGTGGGAAATATTAAAATGTCCGCTTTATCTCTGTGCTGTCGGACAAAACTCCAACTGAATCTTCATTACAGCAGAACTCTGCTTCTTAAGGCTGCCTTTAGTTCTAACCAACCCACCCAGAGCTCCCAGTATGGACAGCACTCTCTGAGGAGGGTTGTTATTACTGGAATAGGATTGGTGTGTCCCCTGGGCACAGGCACCGCTCGGGTGTGGGAGCGCCTCATCAATGGCCAGAGTGGGATTGTCGCCCTGGACCCTGAGGAGTACAGGACTGTCCCCTGTAAGGTGGCTGCTGTGGTACCTAGAGGGTCTGATGAGGGTCAGTTTAGGGAGGAAACATTTGCAACACGTGCGGAATTGAACAGCATGTCCCCGGCCACCGCAATGGCCCTCGGGGCTGCTCAGCTGGCTCTTGAGGACTCAGGGTGGCGCCCCCAAAGCCCAGAAGAGCATCTTAACACGGGAGTGGCTGTGGGCATGGGGATGGTGTCACTGGATGAGATTGCTCGCACCTCCGCTGCTTTCAGAGAAAAGGGCTACAACAGAGTGAGCCCTTTCTTTGTGCCGCGCATCCTGGTCAACATGGCAGCGGGGCACATCAGCATCAAACACACACTGAAGGGCCCTAACCACGCTGTGTCCACGGCCTGCACAACCGGTTCTCACTCCATTGGTGATGCAGCTAGGTTCGTCGCACACGGGGATGCTGTTGCTATGGTTACAGGTGGAACAGAGTCCTGCATCGGACCACTGTCAATGGCCGGTTTTGCCAGAGCACGCGCCCTCGCCACCAAATGGAACGACGACCCTCGGTTGGCCTCCAGGCCTTTCCACCCGGACAGAGACGGGTTTGTGATGGGAGAGGGGGCAGCCGTGGTCCTGCTGGAGGAGCTGGGTCACGCAGTGGGAAGAGGGGCCAGGATCTACGCAGAGGTCCTGGGCTATGGGCTTTCAGGGGATGCAAGCCACATTACTGCACCCTCTTCAGACGGGGATGGAGCATTTAGGTGACTCGTTAGGCCGATTTTTTTTTTTTTACTCTTTTTTTTTTTTTTTTTTTTTTGCTCAACATTGAAATCAGGAATCAAATGGAAAGTCAGAACAACTTTTTGACCTGCTTAATCATCTGCCTGATGTTTCAACAGGTGTATGTCTGCTGCCCTTAGAGATGCTGCGGTCTCCCCGGCAGATGTCACCTACATAAATGCTCACGCCACCTCCACGCCCTTGGGTGACGCTGCAGAAAATGCAGCCATTAAGAGGCTCTTCCAGCACAGCACTGACAGCCTGGCTGTTTCTTCTACTAAGGGAGCCACAGGGCATCTGCTGGGTGCTGCTGGGGCTCTGGAGGCAGCGTTCACTGCTCTGGCCTGCTACCACGGGATTCTGCCCCCAACCCTCAACCTGGACCGCACTGAGCCTGAGTTCAACCTAAACTATGTTCCTTGCACAGCACAGCCATGGAGGACTGAGGGCCGACGGCTCGCTCTCACAAACTCATTTGGATTTGGTGGAACCAACGCTTCATTATGTCTCAGCAGTTTCTCATGATAGACTGACTTGATGACATTTGCCTCAAAAATAATAAACTAGAGTTCCACATCTGTTATGTTCTAAAAACCAGTATTCACCAGCAAAAGTGATGTCTTTAACTGAAACTGCTTTCCAAAATGCTTTAATTCACTGGTATAGATGCCTCTGTCTATGGGAGCATTTTCTTGTTCTTGACCTGAGTCAGGAACAAAAATTAGGACTGTTAAATATTTTCAGAGTTCATGATTGACTCAGTAACATCCAGGTGACTTCCTCCATTGCTGAGCACCACTGTTAATGTGTCTGTAACGTTATGCTGTGTTTGGGTTTCTGCTAAAATGACACTGTGAATTATGACTGAACGTTGCAACATTAGTCCAGTTTGTATCAGGGTTGTTATCACAGATGTGCTTTCTTTTCTGAAAGAACAAACTTCAAAGTATGTTTAAATAAAACTGGATTAGAGCCATTACCTTTACCTGACTTTTTGAAAAAGCACAACTTAAAATTTTTGGCAAATATCTCATGTAGCAAATTTATCATTTTTTTCCAATGACCACCATTTTATTCCTATTTTTTAGGTTTTGAAGTAAAGAGAAGCATGTCTTTTACAAAAGAAGGATGAATACATTTTCTTCTGTGGAATGTTAGTATTTATGACAAATTACGGGGAAAAAAAACATTTCAAATAAATGTCAGGAAAAGTAGATCTAAAAACATGTTGCTGACACTTTTAACGTTGGTCTATTGTGGAAATTTAATTCAATTAGTCCATAAAAAACTGCTCCTTCCTGATTAAAAAAAAGATGCAGCCACTGAAAAACTGAACTCTCTGCATGTTTCTTCCTTCACCACTAGATGGAATCAGCTCACAGTTGATCCCACACATTTTCTGTCTTTTCTATTGACTTGCAACAGCAAAGAGAACAACTGCTTTTGAACTCATAGAAGATTTGTGTTCATTACTCACATCTTATTTATTCCAAAACTCTTGACAACCAACTGTAGTCCATTACAACATTATTCATAAGAAACAAATGGAAAGTTTTTGCACCGGTTGCTTTGTCTTAGAAGCAACCGGTGCAAATGTCAGTGTCTTAAGTACCAAGTCTTAAGACACTGACATTGACTTGAAACATCTTCAGTAGTCTTAAGATTTTCTATACCAGAACTTGTCAAATGGAGGTTTAGCTGTAATTATATATTCTTAAAAAGACCTCCTTCTGTGTTTGAGGGACATTTTTTGTAAAATGGTCTACAATCAAAGCAAAGCACGTATTTTTAAATATTAGCTGAACATTGGGATACTGAGCTAATCAGTCATCTGTAAAAAAAAATCAATGCTCAATGCTCTTTTGTTGCTGCTTAGACCTTAGTCATGGTTTTTGTACTGAATGGACCCACAATGACAATCCCAATAGAAGCTATAAGCCTTCAGAGTTTTACCGAGTGAAAACTGTCTTCAGCAAAAGATATTAAGTCTGACCCTTGAAAAGGTGATCCAAAGGGCAACTGAAGAGAAGAGTCCAGGCAACCACAGAGGAGTCCTTGTGATGAAACACATTAGTGGAGAAGTCTGATGTCAGGATAGCAGGAGGAAGGGCATGAACTGAGTGGTAGCAACACACTGCAGCAAAGGCATTGGACAGATACAAAGATGCTTTATTCAAAATGCAGGGGCCCACAGCAACTCAAATCTAGAATCCATGAGACTGGACCATTGAGACAGACAATCTGGAAAAAGAGCTGAGATTATAATCTGGAACACTGTCAGTTATTTTGCTTAAGGTTATTAGTAATATCCTGATCTGAAAACAATTCTATTTATAATAAAACACCTTCCTCATGTTTTCTTCTGAGCCTTTACATTCAGCCTGTTTCTGTGTTCTCAGCTTTATGGTAGAAAAATAACAAAGAAATCTCAAGAGCAGAAGAGAGAAAAGGAAGGTTAATTAGAGTTGGTATGTCAGGATTTGAATGGAAGTACTGGTGTAAATTGTCCACTGCTCCTCCACAAAGCTCTGCTCTGCAATATGCAAACACCTTTTCAGTTCTAATTATTCTGCTGAGAGGAAGGGAAGGATAGCCAGATCTGGTTTTTCTTTTCACAGATCACATGTTGTGGGTAAAATCTCAAGTATTATAATGAATTTAAGCTGATTGTAGCAGACCCCCCTCAAATGAAGGATTTTGGCTTTACTGATGAACAGGTATATTAGGAGTAAACCCTGAGTTTCACCGTAAGAGCTGTAGTACAAACACAAACACAAAAAGACAGTGTAAGATACAAAACACGCTCTTACAACCGTAACGTTTTAAAACTGAAAACAACAACCGATTCAAAAACTATACCGTATTTAATTACATTAAAGCAAAAATCACAATTCCTATTTATCAATATTAGAAATCTCCTAGTTACAAAATAAACGTACTTTGTACCTCTGTCAAGGGGGCCGCTAATAGCAAGATACATTTTATAACAGTGTCGCCACTTATCTTCTGTTCCTTCTGTTACCAAGCTGCAGCTGGACAACATAAACAGCAGAAGTTCTCTCATTAAAATAAAAGCATTAGATTCATAAACCAGAAGTCAACTAACAAAATAAAGGCAACAAGCGCTAAAAAGGAACACAACAAATAAGAAGCTTAGCCTGGTGTTATTTACACTCCCACCAAAATAATAAGTGTTTGTTTAAATCAAAACAAGAACAAATAATTTTCTACTTGCAGTAATCATTTGTAGTTATTAGATTGTGAACATTCTAATATCAGAATTAGCTTTTGCACTGGACCCTGCACAACAGAATGCTTACAAGAACGTTGACCTTTATCATTCAGTTTCTGATCTCCAAAGGAGATTTTTACTCTTCTTATGAGTCCATCCTTGCCAGGAATAGTCTCTAGTCTCTCGTACTTTGGCGAGTCTCCATTCATGTCTAGGTAAAAGTTAATCAATGTCCAAAACAACATTACTCTGCAACCCATGAACTTTCCTTAGCTCCCTGATGAGAACCAGATGATTTTCTTTGTCTTTATATTTACTATTTATTCCCCTGATTAATTTCTGGAACTGGATCACTGCAGACCTTATTTGCTCTTCCTCTTTGTCTGGGTTAGTAAAACCATGTTGCCAGCTCTCCCATCTTGCTTTCGGTGATTTTGGCAGGGGGTTGTTCCAGTTAAAACCTTCAACTGTCCCTTGAAGATGATCATTTAGATATGTGTCGTTGTATTTTGCAGTGCAATTGAACACAACACATAGTTTAGTGGGGTTTATGGGGTAATAAATCCCACGTTGAGGAATATGCCATTGTTCTCCTTGTTTCCGTTCATTTTATACTTCTTCCATGTCATCTCTTTTGATGATGTCCTTCATGTAAGCTATGTAGTCTCTTTTGAAGTTTTCCTCTTTGTTGAACCTTTCTTTAAAGTGTTTGAATCTAATTTCAGCGAGCTTTCTGTTGTCAGGTAAGTGTAACCTTTGTTTGAATGGTAGAGGCATCTCAGAGTATCCTTGTTCATTTTTCCTTTTTCCTTCCTTGTGTATGTCCAAAAACACGAGATCCTCCTTTGAGATCAAATTGTCACTTCCTTCCTTGTCCTTGAAATCTGACTTTGGCATATTAATCATCCAAGTGAGTCATCGGGGTTAATTCCTTTACTGTAACTCTGTGACACAAACTTGACTTTGTTACATCGAGTGATGGTGTGAAGACTCCAACAATGCTCCAGCCTAAGTCTGTACGAAATGCATATGGCTCTTAGTCTTCTCCTAGTACAACTTGTTTTGGTGCTAAAGTTCTGGGACAGTTGAATCCGATTAGGAGTCCCACATCACAGCTCAGGAAATGTGGTATCTTATCAGCAATTTCTGTTAAATGGGGCCAATTTTTTTGCTGTGTCACTGTTGTAATTAACTGGTATGAAGTCTTTAGTGTATAAGGAGGGGTGGTTGATGAGAATATCTGAGTCGTAACCTCTTACACACAGTCCTGATACTCGGTTACGTTTAACAAGCATGGCAGTTAGCTTTAGCTTTACAGGTTGAACATCTGCTTGTAGCTGTTTGCTTACTCCTTCACTGACAGATGTGCTGTCACTTTGTGTGTCTAATAGTGCATACATTAGTTGCTCTTTAGATGGGTTCTGAACTGTAGACACCCATACAGGAACAATCATTGATGTGCAGTTTGACTGACCAACCCTTGTAACATAGATAGCTGTAGCTGCCTTGGTCTCATCTGGAGTGCTTGAAGCTGTGTTGATAGAGCTGAGAAGTCTTTCCTTTGCTTTATAATTCTCGTCATGTAGACAAGTTGGATGCCTTCTTTTACAAATGTCACAAGTGTTGCAATGACAACAATCCTTAACATTATGTCCCACTTTCAAGCATCCGTAGCAGAGTTTATTATCCTTAATATATGTGCGCTTCTCCTCCAAAGTCTTATTTGAGAAGTGAGGTCATGTTGACAGCTGGTGCTCTTCATCTTTTCAAAACAAGCAGGGCATCTTTAACGTTGTGCTGTCTGCTCTTTCCTTACTGTTTTGCACCATGGTTTGGGTTGTGAAAACTTGTGTGGATCTGTTTGATTTAAGGTCCAACAGGTGAACAGCATATGGTGAAGTAATTGGGTTGCATGCAATATCTGCTCTGAAAGAGGGAAAATCCTTGCCATCCATTAGTGTAACTGTGACCTGGCGATTCCAACGGGCTACTAGTTAATCTGGAACTTTCTGTAGCAATTTTTGATTCTCCTCACAGTCATTTAGTATGTCTAGGCCTTTTACGTGTGGCATGGCTTGAAGACATGCGTTTAAGAAATCTGGAAATGTCCATAAACCCTCTGCATCCTTTGAGTCTATTTTAGGCCATTTAGATAATTTGTTTCTAAAGGTTTGAGTAGTTATAACTCTTTCAAGTGTTAAAACTACTCAGTTTCTTGTTGAAATAACTCTGAAAAGAGTCAAATTAACATAAATTCTGGTAAGGACCAAATAGACTCGGCATAGTGTTAATTTAACTCTGCAGAATTTACTGTGTAGGTAATTGGATCTCCACTGAAAACTGTAGGCATTGGCACTGGGATTCTGTTTATGGCTATACTATCTTGAATTGCTTGGGCTAGCTGGGAAATCTCTTTAAGACGTCCCTTACAGAAAAATCCCATGTGCCACATGAAAACCACACATGTGGTTCACACAACTTTTCACATGTGAATGATGTGAATCACATGTGAAAGCACATGTATATGTGTGATTTTGGAAAGTTTCGTGGTAAAATCACATGTGATACACACATTTCCACATGTGGAAACATGTGATACACGTGATTCCATGTGATGCACATGTGTATCACATGTGATACACGTGGAAATCACATGTGATACACAGGTGCATTCCATGTATATCACACGTGCATTACATTTCAGATGTGTATCACATGGCATACACATTGATACATAAGATATGTGAAACCTATGTGGATCACATGGTATACACATTTGCAACATATGCAACAGGTGTGAAATAGTTGAAAATATATACAATTATAAAATAATGGGACCACCTTTTTTTAACCATGAAAATGTCCAATTTCTTCATATTATTCACTTTATTCACAACATATAAAAGCATTAGATTCAAAAACCGGAAGTCAACTAACAAAATAAAGGCAACAAGTGCTAAAAAGGAACACAACAAATAAGGAGCTTAGCCTGGGATTATTTACACTGATATTTTAGGTTTTAGGTTCATTTTGTTCTATTGCTGAGGTAAACACAGCAGAAAAAGGAAAATTTGTCTTTGGAGGAATTTTTTTATTTGTAACAGTCTCACACTGTTAAAAAGTCAGTTTATTCCCCATTCAATAGAGACACATGTATCTAAATCCCCTCCTCCATTGTCAAGTCTCATTCTGGCTGTTTAATGTCTGGTTCTGTTCTAGCTACGGTGGGTGTGTCTCCATTGGCAGTCTGTTCCTCACTATGTGTGAGAGTTGTGGAGATACTCTGATGAAGTCATTTTGGGCATGTACCCATGGACCCCTGGTCACCATGGAGTCCACCATAAACTCCACTGTGTGTCAGAGGGAGCCTGGGAAATATGTAACACCATCTGTAAAAAAAAAAGAAAAAAAAAATCAAACAGAAGCAGGACCCTGAAACATGACAATACCAGCACATCCACCAAGAACTGACTGAGAATAAATAAGTGGACAGTCTTGGGGTTAGTCAAAGTCCATATCTGGGTTCATTTCCCAAATGGAAGTTAGGACTAGGACAAACGTCATTTGAAAAGATCTCAGTTTTTAGTGTTTATGAACCACTTCTTTTCCAGAAACAAAAATAATTATAATTAGAAATCAATAAGTGGACATTTATTATTAAAATGTGTTTAATACTTAATGGTTGTCCTATCAAGAGTTAGTCTGAGAACTCACAGCGGTTGGGTTCTCTTTGGGATATTCGCTACCTATAACTGTCTGGAGAAAGCCTGTCAATAAACCTGAACTTTAATGCACTGTGAGCACAATAAACCAAATTTAGTCAAAGCCAGAACCTGTGAGCTCCTTTTCAGCACTGAGAGGCCATTGTGCACTTCTTTTTCTGTAGGTCTGTATTTGATGAATGGTGCTACAGTCTCTGATGAATTTATCAACATTATATAAAAACAGCCTCAGATGATGGATCACTGTACTGGGGGAATATCTGTCCAGACCCATTTTTAGAGATTATTTTCTATTAACTGCTCTGGATGTCAGTGGCAGCAAATGAATAAATCAATTATTCATTTATCTTGAAATTATTCATTTATCTTCCAAAAAGGGACTAACTTGACACTGATGAATGAACCGAAGCAGCATAGAAAGGAAACCCTTGCATTTTATTGAGGATTCTGTTGCTGCCCAGACCTTCCATTTAAAGTACATCTACAGTGTGTTTTCCTCTACACTGGCTTTAAATTAATCTCTACACATAAAAGAGAAAAGTGTGAAAGACAAGCCTTTTACTCTAGCTTTCCTTCAGGATCGTCATTCTACATTTTGGTCTCTCATTGTGTCTCCTATGCCAGAAGTGGCCTTGCTCTACCTTTGCATGTCCTCCTCACCCAGCTGGTCAGGAACTATTGATTCATAGTGCTGGAATAATGACCTTTGTTCCAGTTGCTCTTGCTTTTCTTCTTCTGTACATTCCTGCCTCTCTAATTAGGAGAAATCCAAGCTGAATTACAATCGCCATGGCAACAGTCAGGGTGATATCCCTTTGATATCACCCTGTCCCACAGGGAGAACTGCTCATCACCACATTCTAAAAATAGAGCGTCTCTTCTCACTCTGTGGCACACGCTTGATGGCCTCCATTTCTCTGCTCCGTCCATTATTGAAGCCAGCTGAAGCAGCACTTTGTGCAGCCGTACTGCAACAAAATGACATTTTAGTTGCTTTCTTAAACTGTGATTCCTGCTCTCTGTATGGGGTTGATAAGCCGTAGGGGTCATGTGATGACTGGTAGAAGACTTTGGTTTGAGAAAAGGAGGTTTCTTCTGTCTTCTGATGTTTTTACATGAATTCACTTTTTTAAAACGTTTATTTTTTTCAGGTGAATAAATCAGCAAGGCACCGACTGTCGCTACGTTTGTCCAGGAAGAGTGAACACTGCAAGTCAATGACTTGATGCAATCTGCTGGGTTTCCTTGGATACAAACTTTTCAAACTACTTACTTTTAATACTGCACTGTTTAATAACTAGGATCAATTGGAACGTATGTAGGATTGAATTGGAATGATTTTTTTGGTGACGTTCATCAAGACATCATTTGTTGTGAATTAGTGCTATATTAAGAAAATTGAATTCAATATAAAAATACTCCATGAAATATTTCCAATCTGAGGAAAAACAACAGTCCTCAGTCATCTTGAGTTTCTTCCAGCTCTTCTTTCTGAAGATTATACCAACAGGTATTGCCATTTCACCAACAGTTTGCCTTTTCCATTTTACTTCCTTTTAGTTGGTAGAAATAAAATACTTAATGTTTTTAATAATTTAAAAATCTCATACAGTTTAAGTCCCTTGTTTTTTGTTTTTTTTGCAGATTTTGTCTCTTGCTGTTGATATGAAACATCAGATGAAAACTACAGACCTCTCCATTGACTGGCAGGTAGCTTCTCATTTTAAATAAGGCTTACTTCTGCACCAATGGCTTCAGTATTAAAGATACGTTTGAACCATTCAGCCATTTATATCTACCTGTGCTTTTTAAATTAGCATCAGTAACAGAATAATTGCTTTAGTTTTTTTAAACATGATCTCTTCAGCAGTTAGTTTAAACAAAATAAAAATGTGTAGATACAATTTTTCTTTACTTTAAGAAAGCTGCTTTATTTAGGTAAAAATGAGAAACAGTTTTGCAAATGTTAGAAATGTGTAAAATAAGGTATTAGTCCTGTTGAAGAAGTTTAGCGTGTTCTCCTTTTTCCCTGCAGTGACAGAGGCAGTATGTTAGTCCTGCAGTCTGGGCTTTTAATTTTTGATCTTCAGCTTGAGCTCCTCAGAGCAGACTGATGATTCAGTGAGGTGACAGCTAGGTGAGGGCCGGTCCCTGTGTAAGAACACAACACGATGCACACTGCATCAACATCAGAGATGTCTGCGCCAGTAGTGACCATCACCATGTTGTAGTTTGGTCACTGCTACTATTTTTGCTATTATTGGGAAATGATACAGCTATTTTTGTTTCATCCATATCTATAAAGATACGTCAGAAAAAGCAACTGAAGTCAGTTTTGATAATTAAATATATTTTGATAATCGTCAAGCCAGATATCTCCTCTGATAGCATGTTTACAGTTAAAAGACAATGAATAAAAACATACATGCCATGCTCATTTCTCATGCCATTGTATTTTACAATTAAAATACAACATAACTTGTTTTGTTTTCAATTTGCTAAATGCCACGATGATGAGAGAAAAATATGACAGTGATTTATTTAACTATTTATTTAAAATCACAAGTTTACACACATTTCCTCAGTCTTTGATAGCTCTGTCTTTTTACTTGGGTCAAATGTTTTGGGTTTCCTTCCACAAGCGTCTAGCTCTCACATGACTTTTCAGGTCTTCCCGCAAATTCTCTACAATTGCAATAAGTTTTATTAAAAAATATACGTTTTTAGCATATTTGCTTAAACTGTCTTTTTGTCATGACAGTGTGGTATGAGACAGACAACCTGCAAAAGAAATTAAGGAGAGCTTTACACTGTGTGGAACTCTGAGAGAGCTCAAACAACTCGCTAAGGTTTTTACTTAAACACATGAAATCATACATTTAGATTAGGGATTTATAAAATTATTTAAGAGATCTGGGTCTTCTTTAACGAGGGTCTTCATACATCTTGGACTCTAGAGGCAGTTTGGCTACAGTTAAATGAGGTATGAATTTAGATTATAAGACGACCAAGCTCATCTAAATCAATGTATGGAAATATTTGAAAGGGCAAAAAGTATCAAAGGTCACTTACAATAAATTATTAATGGGTTCTTGGATTTCTTGGGGGCAATTGTGAGACAGAAGAAAGAGAAAAAAGTTCTGGCAGCAAAACCACACCAGGTAAAATCCTCTGTTGCCTCATAGCAAGCAGGTCCTGGGTTCAATTCCCAGCCTGGGGTCTTTCTGTTTGAAAGACTAGACAAAGGGTGTAAGCACATGGAGAACATCTCAGAATGAGTGCTACCACATGGGTCAACACTCAGGCGAGGAATGATCAGCAGCTTTTTCCTTTTAACCTCTGCTGATGGCTGATGATCAGCAGGTGGGATCCCCCTGAAATCTCACCTGCAGCTCCAGAGACTGAAGATTTCCCGTTTTTCACACCTAAAACTGGCATTATGTCTGATTGTGGTGATTCTGTGTATCCCTGGTTACTTTTCCCTTGTGTTTCTTTTTTTTTTTTTTCTTACGGCTTTGTTGGCTCCAGCGGCCCTTGTTTGACAGTTGTCAGACAGGCAAGCGGATTGTGAGAGATGAGAAAGACATGTGGGGCAGAGACATGGAAAGAGTGAAAGGAGGAAGTCTCTGCTCTCTAAGAACAGACTGATGTTTTCAAGAGAGACAGAGACCAGCACTTCTGGAAAAATGTTCTAAAACTGATCTGACACCAGAACAGAGGACATGTTGGACAGGAACCAGATCTAGTACTCCAGAGACAAAACTGCCAGCTGTGAGGCACAGAGCTGGCAGTGTCATGGTTTGGGGATGATCTGCAGCAGCAGGATCTGGTCAACTCTATTATATCTGAAGGGGTTTGATGCAAGTTATAAACCCCTCACACCAGTTTATCCCTCTAACCTGTTTACTCAAACATAAAACATGTTGACAAAAGTTATAATTGTGTCAGATTGTACAATTTATCTTTGAAGGAAATAAAAATATACTGCACTAATTTTTAATATACAGGACTGTGCCTTTGCACATCTCCATATTGAACTTCTCCAAATTTACTTATATTGTGGCCACAAACGTCAGTGTATTTTATTGTCTTGAGTTCAATATTATTTATTATACCCCGATTAATGATCGGGTGGTAAAAGAGGTTAAACAAAAATATTAACAGCAAAGATATTGATTATTTTATTAAGAGCAATTATTTGTTAATGTGGAATTTTTCTCTTCTCAATGAATGGAAATTTTTCCTTTCAAAAAAACCTCAATTCCTTCCGTGACATGTTGTTTTCACTTTTACATGTGACTTCATATAGTGCATCTAAGTGTTTGGGATGAAATCAGCCAAATCAAATTTCTTCAACTGGGAACAAAACTGTTCCATTCTCCTCATGAAAAGACTGCTTACAATGTATACAACCTTTGCCCTACAATTTTAATAAAATAAGTTAAGCTTTCAAAAATAACCTTTTTTTATCAGAGTGAAAAATTGTCCTAAATTTACCAAGTAACAAGCTTCAGTCAACCTTCTGCTCAAATTACCTCAGATGGAGTGGCTGAGAGAGTGGGCAGAGCAGACTCAACAGACACAGAACATGAGGGCTGGGTTGGAGTTTGTTCATGAAGAATTAGAGAGTCACGACAAAGTGGTAAAAAGAAGGAACAGTTAGAGAATAACTGCTACAGCACCACGAGAAAAAGGGAGTTTCATCTGCTTCTAAGAAAAGCAATTTCAAAGAGGGAATGATATGGAAATACAATTCCTGAGAAAACCCAGATGAGAAATGAGATGGCAGCAACACAAATGACAAGAAATAAATTGAGCTGGAGTGTATTAGATATGCAAATATAATGACCCTGCAGTGTAAACAACTGGGATGAAAATTCTGATTTTTAACACAAGACTCCTCTAGTTTATGTTGGCTCTATATTACATTGCTGATTAGTGCATTAAATAATAAACCAAGCTAATGTCAATATAAGAGCAAACAATGAAGAATAAACAAACTACTACTGATGAGAATTAAAGGGTCTGAGATAATGAAGGAATGTTCAACAATCCTGTTAGGGGATATTGATGGAGTTCAAAGAGTTATTAATGAGATTTCATCCGATTTTCCTGAAAACGTGTATGACAGGAACCTCACTTCTCCTGCTGCTTTCTTTTCTAAGAGAACAGAGAAATGAATGGACAAGACTTGAATTTCTTCCTCTGACACATTACTCCTTGTGCTGTTGTAAGGCCAGAGCAGATGCTTCATTACCATAGAAACGATGGGCTCCTAGTAAAACCCCTTCTGGAACATAAACCTTCACCATATTCCATACATCACCACTCTCTGCAGATCGCCTCTCTCCCTCAACACATGGATCACTAGGAGAGCGATGGACGGCCAAGAGTCTTGGGTCTTTGTGTGACTGAGAAGGAGGATCATACAGTGTAGACATTTACTACGGGAAACCTGTCTAATCACAGTTGGGGGAAAGTTTTGCAAAGTTTGTTGGATTGTTGAAGTAGAGGATTGAGGTGAATAGTAAGATTGCCGTCCTTGGTTGGCATGAATCGAACAAATTGTTCAATTTGAAAAAAAAAGTACGAGAGAATAGGACTATGAAGAACAGGTGACCTGGATATCAGTAGACTGCTGGATAATTAGAGCTCTGGTTGAGGTGAACATATAACCATATGCTGGATCGGGACCTTCTGGTGTTTTTTTTTTCCATCTTTTGAAATGTAAAGGTTCTTGAAACACAAGAATTGTGATTGGCTTGAATAGACAGAGGGGAATGTGTCCTCCTGGCCAAATTCACTAGTGCTAGCTGCAGCTTCATATGGTGATCCCATCTGCATCTTTTTTGTCATTTTCTCTCTGCAGCATCTCTCTGTTGATCTTTGATCAAACCATCAGATCTTCATTTTTATATTAAGATTCATACATTTTAAGTAACATTTTGTGCATTTTTGGAATAATGTGTGGAATGCTCAGACTCAGCGCATCTGCACATATAATGACATTGATCTTACACTACAGAACCTCATGTTAAGAAGCTACATTTCCTCCCAATTAAAGCTTTTCATTTCCAGAGCCAACTTCAGTTGTGATTTCTGAGATCACTGTCCTTGTATTTATTTTGACAGAGTCACCGTACAATACACACGTAGCTCAAATCAGTACATCAGTTAGCATGCTACATTAGCTGCATTACTTCAGCTAAAACTGATGTGCTAACAAGAAGTTATATTCTTGCTTCATGACTTGATACACAAACTATTTCTCAGGTTACTCTTTTGGAAGTTAAATCTGATGGTAATCTGTTATTTTTTTAACGTATGCTTACCTAGATGACCACCTGGACCCTAAATCTGTTTATCTGAATCTGACTGTGTTACAGTGGCTCCCACTCCCACTAACCTCTTACCAAAGTTTATCTTTACATTAGAAGATTGATAAAACATCAACAGATTAAACTTTCTCTACAGCAAGTCCAGCTGTGTAAACATTGCCTAATTAACCCCAAATTAGTTTGGTTCCCGCTGAGCACTAAGGCCTCTATCAAGCTTTTGTGAGGCACATTCTCTCTTGGATGGAGCCAAGCAACATCTTTCTATGCTTTTCTGCGGATAATCGGAGGAACAGATTGCAGTGAGTAAAACACGGCAATCACAGGCCTCAACCATCTGCTCCACTTTTTAAATGGAAGATCTCATTAGACCATCCAGAATATTTCTTTAATGCCAGCTAGCTCACTGTCTTGTGTTCTCTGTCTTCTCCATGTTTGAATCAGTCTGATGGACAAAAATGAAAGGTTTGTTTTCCCTCTGTTTAAAAATATACTCAAGAAAATAAAAAAAATTAAAACATTTCCAGTTTGCTATTCATGTGGCACTGTTCTAATTATGTTGGAGAAGCACCACTATTGTGTTTATACAGCCTCCACAAGCTGTCGAGAAATCAACACTTCTCACACAGTGCAGATGGAAAGGTTTCTCAAACACAGTGTCTCAAACCAGAACCACTAGCAAAGCAGTGGATCACTTTATAATGATCTACCTGGGAAGCTGTTACTCTGGTAGCAACCAGAATCCATCAGTGACAATGATGGCAGCACACAGAATGCAGGCTGAGCTCACAGTTGTGCAACAAACCAAAGAGGAATTCTTGTTAACCCACATACTGTAAAAATTTGTTTCAGAACGTACTTCATCAAGAACATCCTCCTGCTTAACGTGGCACAAACATAGAAGAGTTACAGGAGCCATATGCATCATGAATAAGAGCCAAGAATCCTGACCTGATACTCAGAATGGGAGGAAAAACTTTTCCATGCTGTTCTACCGTCAGGCTTTGTTCCACTGCTGTGTGTGTGTTACCCTCAGAGGCAGCAGAAGATCCAGGATCCCATCTGGTTTCATTCTGCATACTTAAAGAAATAAAAAGTGACCTGTGGGAAGATCCCATCTATTCCTGCTCATACCCTGCAGTCACTGCTCAGTCTCTCTCACCGGAGTGTTGGTAGGGTGGGACAGTTAATGAAGCATCTGATGTGGTCTCTATTGGATTCAGTCAGTCATTGCCACACTACTGTATAAATGCAAAATGCACATTCTGGTAACTGAGGCTGCAGCATTCTGCTTTGTCTCTCTGTGGCTACAACTGGCCAAGCATTTCCCCGTCAGAGCAGCCTGTGTCGTCAGTGGGGTCCCACAGGCTGACAGGTGGCATGTTCTTGGCTCCATCAAGAGATCAGAGATTCAAACAGAAAACAGCCTAAGAAAATGTCTTATTACAGGAAATGTGAACAGTGTTACAGACGTAATACATGCTAGCAAGATTCCTGCTGATAATTACAGCTTTCTTGCACAAGTTCCTAACACACAGCTGGTTGGTTAACAGGCGCTATGACTGCACCGTGTCAAAACAGCACCCTCCAGCTGCAACACAGAGATTTTTTTAACACCTCATGCTGTTTGTCATGAGATCCAAATTAAGGTTTCTACACTTGAAATGTACAAAAATTCAATACAGTTTTGGTGAATAATCTAAAAGAAATGTTTCCAAATATTTCTGCTCTGTACCATACAGTTCTTTTCATCAAAAGTTTAATCAGGCCTGTGATGCCTTTTCCCCCCACATCTGTATTATGTGTGAAAAGAGTGAGGTGGGACTCTGCTAAACAGTGTCAATGACACAAAGAGGACATCGATGCCATGACTGAATGTGTGACTGACTATGTAAACTTTTGTTTGGAGAACATCATCCCCACTGAATGTGAGCAGTTCAGCTTTCCTTTGATGACCAAGTAACAAACCCTGGATCACCAGCGACCTGAAAGAACTGCAAAACAAAAAATGGTCTTTCAGGGAGGGACGGGTGAGCTGAGGGCTGAAACAAAGAAACTTTAAATAAAGATTAGAGATAGGAAGGCAGAGTACAGGAAGAACTTGGTGAGCATATTATAGTGGATCAATAAACCCTTCACCAAGATAGAACATTGTATCTTTCATCATTAATAGAGAAGAAGAATAACCCTATAGTTTCTGTAAGTTTCCAAACTTACAGAAAGTCATATCACTGATGTGCCATCAACCCCCCAGCTTTTAATGCCTTCATCAGATTATTCTTAAATAAAATTGATTCCACTAAAAATCAAATTGTTGGCATAAAATTTAATCGTGATCAAGTCGTGATTTAAAAAACATTCTCAGATTCATCACAAAAGATTTCTAAGACTTTTAGGTTTGGATTTATGGGTTATGATAGAGATGATGTTATTATACAATGGTTGGAAATATAAGTAGAAAGTGTTTGGTGTAGTGTGAAGTGGAACAGGTTACAATGTGATCTCTTTCTCTTGTTCAGGACAGTACATATTCTATAAAGATTGGTCTTTGATTATTGGACACTTTTGAAAGTTATCTGTTAATTATGGGCATTGTTTTTTCTAAATGCATGATGGGAGGGAAGGAAGGAAGGAAGGAAGGAAGGAAGGAAGGAAGGAAGGAAGGAAGGAGCATCATTGAAGTTTCTGGAGCACAGATTCAGAAGTACAGTAGGTATTAAACATTTACTTTTTTTTTCAATCCTTCTTGCTTGTTTCCTAGCAAGAAGGAAAATGAAACCAATCTATAAATGCATTACAACAAAATCAATAAAGGCTGCTGTGAAAGGACCCATACAATCAGTTTGAAATGCCAACAACAACAATGAGTGAATATTGATTGCACATGAAAGCAGCAGAATCTTTGAGAGAGCCAAGCCAGTCTCACTGAGGTCATATTTTGTCAATTTAGATTGCATCACTTGCCATCTTGACAGCCTACTGACCCCCTATGTGGGGCCATCATGCAAAACTCGACTGGGCTGCTTATAGTAGGCAAGCATGTCAAGAGTTATTAATGTAGAACCCAGGAAGGAACAGCACAGCTGCAGCTGTCAGTGCAGGCGATGTGGGGACGATTACACCGAGTACCAGGGGAGGCAGCCTGCAGTGTGTCGGTTCTGACCCGGCCCAGAGTCTCCACAGGCTTAACATGTCTTCATAGCAGCATGTTCCAGATCGCTTTAATAGTCTGGGAGGGTTTTTGCTTATTAGTGCCATCAATGTTTCTGAAGCCATCAAATTTTAAGTACAGAAAGCATGTAAAAGTACGCTCACTGAAAACTGAAACTGTCAAAGGAAAGCTGAACTGCCAGATTCCTTCCTTTCTGCTGGAGTTTTCTACAGTTATTTCCAATAACATGCATGGACTTTTGTTCAAGCTGACTTAATGTGTCATAAGGTGTGGGTGGTGAGGTGGTGAGGCAGACGCTGGAGACCCAGGTAAGTTTGAGAATGATGATGATTTAATGAAAATAATTAGTAAACAGTCCAACAACCGAGGCAGCACTGCAGAGCGGAAGACTAGGCTCAGCACAGGTAGCGCAAGGCAAACGAAT
>CAEGAG010229174.1:0-13576 GCA_903067065.1 Brachyrhaphis terrabensis | reverse complement strand
ATGCTAACACCCTATTAAAATGCTACATTAAAATACTTCCAAAGTTTTTTCACATTTATTTTGACCGGGAATGAATGGATGGATGAATGAATGAATGGATGGATGGATGGATGGATGGATGGATGGATGGATGGATGGATGGATGGATGGATGGAGATCTGACTGAAGGTGGAAAACCTTGAATAAATTGGCTTTCTGTTGGATGAAGGGTGTGTAAACTTTTACATCCACTGCATGTTATTACAGCTGCTGCACTTTCTCTCTGCCTCTCTCTCTATATCTCTTTCTCTCTGCCTCTCTCTCTATATCTCTTTCTCTCTGCCTCTCTCTCTATATCTCTTTCTCTCTGACTCTCTCTCTATATCTCTTTCTCTCCACCTCTCTCTCTATATCTCTTTCTCTCTGACTCTCTCTCTATATCTCTTTCTCTCTGACTCTCTCTCTATATCTCTTTCTCTCCGCCTCTCTCTCTATATCTCTTTCTCTCCGCCTCTCTCTCTATATCTCTTTCTCTCTGACTCTCTCTCTATATCTCTTTCTCTCCGTCTCTCTCTCTATATCTCTTTCTCTCCGCTTCTCTCTCTATATCTCTTTCTCTCTGACTCTCTCTCTATATCTCTTTCTCTCCGTCTCTCTCTCTATATCTCTTTCTCTCCGCTTCTCTCTCTATATCTCTTTCTCTCTGACTCTCTCTCTATATCTCTTTCTCTCCGTCTCTCTCTCTATATCTCTTTCTCTCCGCTTCTCTCTCTATATCTCTTTCTCTCTGACTCTCTCTCTATATCTCTTTCTCTCCGTCTCTCTCTCTATATCTCTTTCTCTCCGCTTCTCTCTCTATATCTCTTTCTCTCCGCTTCTCTCTCTATATCTCTTTCTCTCTGCCTCTCTCTCTATATCTCTTTCTCTCTGCCTCTCTCTCTATATCTCTTTCTNTCTTTCTCTCTGACTCTCTCTCTATATCTCTTTCTCTCTGACTCTCTCTCTATATCTCTTTCTCTCTGACTCTCTCTATATCTCTTTCTCTCTCTCCTTTCAGTTTGAACCAGAAAACTTCAAGCTTATCATCACTTTAACACTTTGCTGCACATCCACACTCTCTTGCTTTCCTGCCTCTCCATTCCTGTCTAACAAAAAAACCCAAATTATTCCTCTTTCTTTCTCTCTGTCACACACACAGACATGTTTTCGTATCTTGTGGGGACTTTACGTTGACTTCCATTCATTTTCTATAGCCTACTCCTACCCCTAACCATCACATACTTAACCCTGATCAAAACTCAATTCACACCTTAGTCCTAATCCTAACCCCTAACTCAAAAACAACATTCCCCTCATGGGGACCAGGATTTGTCCCCACAAGAAGCAGCGGTCCCCACAACCCCACAATGTAGACAGAAATAGGTCCCCACAAGCATATAAAAACCTAGTTACACACACACACACACCCACACACACACTGCTGTGAGTGTAACCTGGGCTCCCCTGTCTGTGTTGACAGGTGATTGATGAGTCTCTGGATGTTAACGAAGTGGTTTACAGTGCTGAGAGAGTCAGCGTTATGCATGGTGATGAGCTGGTGAGTACAGCGGCGCCCTCCCCTGGGCTCTCTGGGGAACTACAGGCAGCGGGGAGAAGGTGACAGTAGGAGAGTGTAGGAGTGTGCAACCAACCTTTATTTACCCCCCCTCTCTTCATGAGTTAAAGTTTTCTGTTCAAGCTATTTAAAAAATAAAAAAATTGTCATTCCTGCATGGGAGCATGTTTGTTATGTGAATGTACCTGAATGTACACATTGGAAAAAATATCAGCAGAAACTGACATGTCTCAGTTTTTGTGTGGGAATGAGCGGTGAAGAAATTCCCCAGCAGCTGTCGACATATGATCAGATTGTGTCATATGTGCCAAATTACAATGTGAATGTAGAAAAACGGGTTGTGACAAAACGTCAGCTCAGATACGATCAGCTGCAGCATTAAAACGTTTTTTTCTTCATGTTTTAGATGCATCCTCATGTTTCTCAATTAATTTAGGATTAGAAGATGAAGATTTAGAGGTGAATTTCTCATCTTCATCATTTTAGGCCATAAATCCACTCAGCAAATAGCAAAAAAAATAAATGAGAAACCAATGCTAACTATTACATGATGAGAAACTACAGATTATTGTAACATAATGAACAATATCAAAGGTTATTTAACTTAGTACTGATTATCTAACTATAAATATCTTCTTGCATTCTGACTGCAACTAATAAATTAGTACCTATAATGAACATTTAGTTTCTTGTGAGTGACAAAAAAAATCTGTAGCTTATTGCTAATGCTAATATTAGATATTCTAACATTGGCTAATGCTAACTTTTATTTATGAACTGATTATTTTGTTAAACAGCTGATAATGAGACAGTAGCTAATCAACATTTAGTGCTTCCTTCATAGCTCTACAGTTTAATGTTGCATTTGCCTCTTACTTTGTAACTGAATCAGCAAAACTTAAACCGTTAGCCCAACTTAGCATTAGCATTAAGAGCATAAATTGTTCCTTGCTCGTTTTAAATAAAAAATACAAACTATGACCAAATGTTTAGATATTTAATGTTTGAAAAACAGTAATTGTTAATCATTACAAATAGTAGCAGGAAAACAAACTTATTTATGAAAAATACTGTAGGTATCAAATTATTGTCTATGAATATCTACAAACCATGTATTTAATGCTTAAAGCTTTGGTTTGAATGAGCAACAAACAAATTGATTTAGTTGTCAGTACTAACTGATTAGTACTTAGCACTAGCTAATACATGCTAATGCTAACTGGTAATGAAGAAGGAATTACTTTGTTACAAGCTTATTACAAGAAACTGTGAATAAAAAGTTTTATTCAGTAAAATAATTGATATTCTGTGATCAGTCAGTCATTCATTCAAATTAATGTTAATTATCTTTCATATTTTTGTAATGAAGAGTTTATCATCAGTCATAAGCATTAGCCAGTTTTAGCATCAGCATTGTTCGCTGCTCCTTTTAATGTTTGACAGATTTTAAAAAATATCATTGTGGTAATGATTAACTGATTAACAACTGATGATAAACTGAGTGTTTTGTTTAATATCTAATAGTGTGAAATCTCATCAGCTGTGATTAGTCTTTGATTAGTTTCCCTCCAAATTCTTGTTTTGATTATCTAATCCTTAAAATTGGTTAATAAGCAAAACACAATCAGATGTTTATCATTACCTATTAGCATTAACTGCTGTTAGCATCAGCAGTTAGCTGTCTATTTAGTCGCTGCTAACTTTCAATTGATTGTCAATAAAGGTTCAGATTTGTTTAAAGTATTTAGGAAAGTGTGATCAGGAGTTAATTTTAAATTAATATTTACCTAACTATCAACTCTTTATTAGCATTTGAACAGAGATTGATTACATAGTAATAATAGTAATATAAAGTAATACACAAACAATATCCAAATTAGTCATTTACTTTTTCAGAAACTGTGATCAGGAGTTGACAATTAATGTAAAATTATTTGGTTTCATCATAAAGGAATAATTAACTCATGTATCAGAGTAATATTCTTAAATTATTACTTGGTAATTTTAACTTACAAATAATGATTTGCTAGTAGCTAGTTAGCAAAACATGTTCATCATTAGCCACTGGGTAATGGTTAAATAAAGTCTAGTTGTTTAATAGCTTCTCATCGGCCAAAACCTAAAAGATTGTATGGAGTTCAGTATGACTGAAGCTGTTAGCCTGATTAGCTAACAGCTAATTGTTTGAAGCTCTATGGACAGCTAGTAGTTAGTTAGCCATTTACCAAATTTTGATCCACAGTCCATTGTTATGTTGGTCTTTTAGTAATTCAACATTGCAATATAAACAGCTAACTATTAGCTAGCTTTTCACCATCAAAAGATGGTATTGGTTTACTGTCTGTGGTGTTAGTTCACAGACAGTTTCCTGTTGAATTAGCACAGGTATTTATGAATGAATGTAAGCAGACGCTAAGCATTAAGATATACTTACTTAATGAATCCTTGTTTAGCTCCTCCTGGGATTCTATGTTACAAAGTGAATTTTATTGCTTTTTAAAATGAAAATATTCCTTTAATAGCATTCCTCAAGGCATTTCCTCGCTCAAGATCAGCCGCGCTGCCTGGCAGTGGTTGGATTTTTATGGTTATTGAGTAGCATTACATCAGGTAGCTGTTTTTCAAAGTAACATCAACGTTATTTCAGCTTGGAAATAATGTTGATTTGGTATGCGCTTTACCTATTGTTGGTTTTAATGTGAGAAGTTTGTGTAAATTGAATTGGCAGTCTGCAAACAGCATTTGCATGTTGCTCAGACTTTGCACCCAAGGGGATGTTGTCCCTGATGCACAGCAAAGCGAAACTCCTCCAGTCGATTGATTTCCACCATCCAAAGCCGCTTCAAGGCACTTTGATCTGTAAAGTCATATTTTGCACCATCTCCTTTGAATATTTTGATTTGAATATTTTTCAGATTAAAGCTGAGTTTATATGCAGAGCCTAAAAAAGCAAACTTTATCCATCAAACTGAGTTACTTTTAAAACTTTAATAAGAAATTCAGGAGTCTCATGTCTTCCCTTTATTACTATTGATCATCATGATTTACTCAACACCTCACCTGCTGAGATTTAAGAATAGAGCCTGCAGCAGAAATTGCCGTATTGATTTGGGAAGGCAGTAACTACAAAACCTTTCCTGTAAAGTAAAAAATTTAATTACTGGTAATAACTGCAGACAAATTTGTGTTCACTCGAATGTGAATGCTGAAGATTTTCTAAATCAGTGTGGGCAAGATGAGGAGTTGCAGACTGGAAAGGTTAGATAAAATGTGAGTCTTATTTATAATTTGTTATTTTAAACTGAAATCTGTCATTTCCTCCTCCTGTTTTGTCCTCCCCGTCAGCCCTACCGCCCCCTGGGAGAGGACTTCAGCATCAGGTACAGCAACACCGCGCTGATTGGCCTGCTGGTGATCGCCGTAGCCATAGCAACTGTGATTGTGATCAGCTTGGTTCTATTGAGGAAAAGGCAGTACGGCACCATCAGCCACGGCATTGTGGAGGTAAGACACCACAACAACAACAAGGAATGCCAACATGAGTCACTGAATCTAAGGCTGTTTGTAACGATTATTTTACTAATCAATTAGTCTGGCGATTAATCGATTAGTCGGATTAGACAATGTTGTATTCTTAGGATTTTTCATTTAGCCGCTGTCCTGAAAATGTTCTGGGATCCCCCATGATGACCTGAGAGTGTTGCTGGAAGAAGGAAGAGCAGTAAATAGATGGATATTTGATCTACCAATTAAAATTTTTATTCTTTTGCATTTTATAAGTTGCACTGGAAAATATTGACTTGAGTAAGTTTAGAGATTCAGTGGTTGAAACACATTGCCTGAAAGGAATATAAAGATTTATTTGTTTAGGGAACCAGTCACCAGTTGGGCTGCAGCTAATGATTATTCTGACGATTAATCGATTAATCAGATAAAGTTAATTTGAAACATTCTGAAGATTTTTCATTTAATCTTATTGTATGCAAATTAGAAATAAATTTGAAATACAAATAAATAAACAATTTGATTGTTTTTTTAAATAAGAATGCAATAACAGCCTTGCTTTCGTGAATATAAAGGATCCATCTACAGCTAAAAGAAAAACACTTAACATTAACGTGAAAAGATTAGCTTAGATAAGAAAAGGCGCTTAATTGGAGTTTATTTTTTGACAGAATTTGAACTGGTTGAAGCCAAAACTTTGCCAACTAAGGAGTTTTGTGCAAAACATATTTACAGACTAAGGTTCTTAAAAATGTAAATGTTTTTGAAAAGTTTTGGCCTAATAGCAGCTACGAGTATGTTGTTCTTTCAGCAACTGGCCTTTTTGAGTCAAATAGTAAACAATTAATTGTGATTAATCGTGACTGATCTGATTAATCGTTTTAGCCCCACCTTAGCTCAGACAGAACGCTCTGCCCTCTCTGCGTTGTCTTTCTGATAATCATCTGCACCTTGTTCGCAGGTGGACCCCATGCTGACGCCAGAGGAGCGACACCTAAACAAGATGCAGAACCACGGCTACGAAAACCCCACCTACAAATACCTGGAGCAGATGCAGATCTAACTGAGAGGGGGCGCCGTGGAGCCCACAGCGGGAACATACTACTGACCAATAACACACGATGCTATTGTTAAAATCCTTTGCGTACATCCAAACTCCATTTACTGGTTTGTTCAAAACAATCCTTAAGTAATGCTACTACTTCTACTACTGTTGTACTATAGAGCTCTTTTTGATCACATGTCTGATGTTTCTGCCAGTTCGCAAAATAGAAAACAATTTATCTGTAATTATTGAGACGGATCAAGATGTATAACATTTCTTCTGACATTTTTATTATGTGAAAAGCAAATCAAACTAATGTTTTTTAGTCATCAAACTGGCGCTACATTTAGTTTCTCCATCATGCAGACTCTGATGGGTTTCATTAAATAATTGGTGTTTTAATGTGTTATTTTTAATCTCAATAGATTGCTTGTATATGAAGGTTCTTTGTACCAATCAAAATGTTTAGTGATTAAAAAAACAAATGGGGGGGGGGATAAATCATGGTTTATTTCTTTGCTTTGTTATAATAACAAATATACATAAAATGTTTAAATATACATGAATATATATAAAATTAGATGTTTTTATTCTACCTTTTCCCAAAGGAAGAGATTATAAATTGGTTTGGGTTTTTATTTTCTATCCTTATTTTTATTCGGTGGTTCGAATGTTTCAGGTGTTGGAAAAGGTGAAGACCTGTGCAGACCTCCAGCTCAAACATCATTATTGACTGAATCTTCACTTCTCTTCTTTTTTTGCCTTAATTGGTCAGATTTTTCCGTGCCATTAATTTGTTAAAGTCTTGTGCATCAGGACAAAATGTATGTGTGTGTATATATATATATATACACATTCTGATCTGACACAGCAAGGCAACCAGACTAACTAATGTTTAGCTAAGGGAAGACAAAAAAGATTCATAATAAAAATGAGTGAATGTGTTCATTTGCCACCTCATACACACAAACTAGGGATTCAAACGATTATTTGTCGATTAATGGTGTATTAGATCAAAATTGGTTCCACTACATTAATAATATCCGATTAGATTTTTTATGGTTGTAGTTTGGCCTTCATCCAGCAGAGGGCGCCAGTGGTCACTCATAAGCGGAGCCGCTGAAACATAAACAAAGATGGCGGCGGGGCGATTCCTTAACGGGGATTGTAAACGGTACCGAGTCAGGTGTGGAATGCAAAATGCACTTTATGCGGTTCTGTTTTGAAATATAAACACTCAAGCAAGTTTTACTTTAAAAGCCTGAGATGCCGCGTAATGGCGCAGTGTCAGCATATTATGAAACATTTCGCCCCTAATGGAAAGACGGTCCATTCTCTTGATAAAAGAAAACTCAGGTTTTTAAGGAAATGTTCGCTTATCAATTAACCGTTATTCGATCGATAAACCCGACTAGCAAAACCAACCTTTTGCTAGTCAGGAAGCTGTAAAAATCCGTTGTCCAAATGGTACATAGCTGAATGTAATTCTCCATACTATGAATATGATGGGTTCCCTTGAAGCTTTGCTTTTTTTTTTTTTTTTTTTTTTACATTTTGCACAGATTCTCCAAAGTCAAACCATTAACTCCCAGATATCCACAGACAGATTTGTAGATGTTGCAGTCAGAGATCCAAACTGGGCTGAGAATCAACCCTGAATATTTAAAAAACATTTAATGATGCGATTAAACGATCTGGAGGTCTGCGCAGGCGCACAGCTGGTTGTGTGTCTTTTTACAGGTAGAGAATGACACGAAACAAGTGAATCCTAATCCTCTCTCTCTATCTTAGTATCGTCTTTGTATGCCTGTATAGTTGATGTTGCAATCATGGCTCTTTTTTTATGAGGATTTCTGTGGTGTGCATTGTTCTTATATGAAATCTGTTTTTAATTTCATTTTCCAGTTTCTTTTTCCTCTTTCTGTGACAGTATATCTGTATGTGACTGTCTCACTATGCACCCAAACAGCTTCAATCTCATAACTGCCTGCTTGACTGTGGAAGAGGACCAGGGGACATTGATTATATTATGCATATTAGTGATTTAAAACTGATCAACACCAATGGAAACAGATTTATGGTTACAAGGGGTTACACATCAATAAACTCACAACAAACAACTGAACGTGTCATTTTTTATTAAACTGATGTTTGGAAAAATTTACAAAATCTCATATTTTTGAAAATACAAGAGAGAATATTGTTCTGAGGAAACCTAATAAGTTTTTAAACTCCGTTTTAGGTGTCAATTGCAAAAAAAAATGAACATTAATTGACAAATAGTACATATAACCAGCAAAAATCATGTTTATGTAAAGGTATATATATATTTTCTTTAATAAACCATTTGGTTTAATCTTTTTGAAGCAATGCTAACAACAAAAAATATCTTAGTGAAGAAACGTGTTTTATGCCTTTTCAAATCATCCTCATGACATTTATTTATATAAGAAAACTAAAAGAAAAATATAAAGCAACATTTTGTTTAAAAAAAAAATAAGATTAACTCAGGATGGGAAACTATTTTGCTATAGGTGAAATAATTTTCCAGAAGAACAATTTGTATTTGTCTTTTTCAGCATAAATTGACATTTGTCTCTTTATTTTTCCTGAAATTTTTTTTAAAAATAGCATTTTTATCCCACCGCTTCCCACTTATACACTTCTTTGTTTGTACAAACATAAAAATGTGAACAAATTGTTCTGGTACGCTGCAAAACATAAAGTCTTACCAAGTATTTTTGTTTACTCTCTTGAAAGAAGACAAAACTAAGTTATAAGTAACTTTTCAGCAAGATATTAACTTGTTTTAAGTCAATTACTTTCACTTTAAATATGGGAAAATGTCATATTACAACTCAAATGTCTTGTTATAAAACAAGCTCATTTATTGTGCTGAAAAGTTACTTGCAAGTTCGTTTTGTTTTATTTCAATTGTACTAAGACATTTGAAATAGAAACTAAGGTTAAAACTCTTAGTAAGTTAATTATTTCTGAAACGCAGAAAACATAAATTCTGGAACCAGCGTGTAAAATGGAAATATTTACCCATTTCCTCACTCTGGTTTGTTTCTTTAATGTTACGAGGAAGGCGATGTTTTTCTCACATGAAACTCAAAAGTGAAGATGAGTCATGTTTTCATAAACCCAAAACTTTTGCACGAACAGATCACGTGACTGCATCGGTAGATTGGACCGGATAAGAACCAAACCACAGTAAAACAGTTCATGTTTGAACCTGGCAGCTAATGCGGATCAGAACCGTGTCCAGAACCAACACATGCATCGTTGTTTAACGCTTTAGTGACGGGCAGAAAGCCCGGTTGTGTTGTTTACCTCGGGTTTTGCTCTCTCAGGTAAACAGGAAGACGCGCCCTCAGAAACTACGCTCCCGGAAGAAAAGAGTCTTTTTCTGCGCCCGTCCCTCCTTTAAGTCGAGCAGGTGGACATTTTTAGCTCAGGTGGGACCTGGCCGACATCTCCATTGGAGCTGAAGTCGTGTTTTATTTCGCTTTTCGATTTATTTAGATATTTTTTATCGCTGAATTTGTAGTTTTGTTGATAAGCTGATTCACCTGCTGCTGCTGGGCCTGCAGGTTCACCTGGGAAGTGGCCTTCGGGCTCCAGCTACTGAAACTCGAAGAGCTCAGAGGACTGAAAAGGAACTTTTGGGGACATTTTAAGACAAAACTTGCATCATGGCAGATCCCATGGAAAGTGGAATAAAATACATGCCAAAATTGGTAAGTTTTCCTCCGGTGGGTGGCGCTGTCTCCTCCAGGTTTTCTGTGTTTTTTCCATGATTTTCTGAATGTTAAACTCTTTAAACCTCGGAATGAAGGAAATTAGGGTGTTTTGTGTGTGTTTATAGTATACAGTCAACAAACACAGTGAGCAGGATGAGGGCTGTATCAGCTTATATCGGACATCAGCAAACTTGTTTCACTTAAGATAAAAAAAAACAAACTTTCTGAAACCAAAGATTGCTCTTATCTTGAGAAAAAAAGGAAAGTAAAACTTTGTTTTTGACTATAATTTCCTAATTAATAATCCTAGTTTTTAGATTATCCTGGTGCTCAGTGGGTTAATTGAAAAACAAATGAATAAAAGTTACACCTACTGTAGGTTAAATTCGTAATCTTAGACATAAAAGTATTGTCGCAATAAAAAATGGTGACCTGATTTCTGTAGTAGAAAATGTCTTCAGGAGGAGAAGCAGAAAAATATCCCACTGAACCTGAACACACCTTTTTCTGGGATGTGTTTTCCAAGAACTCTGTACAATAAAAAACTCACTCAGGACTCTCTTCCTCCTTCAGAGTAGCAACTTTCACGCCAGCACCAATGTTTTGATTAAAACAATAGTTCAAAAGTCGGTGGTAGTAAATTCCTGCAGGTTTGGACTTGTTACGGTTCGTCCTCCATAAAATAAGTTCAAATTAACAACATGGAAACTAACCCTTCATATTTGGAGAGTTTGAACCACTTTTTTTAGGAATAATTTGATTGCATCGTGAGAATAAAATCCAGATTTGTTATATTTTGGGCTGCATGAACCTGTCAGAACCAAACGGATCAGAATGAAGATCAGTAGGTCAGATTACGAAGGCCCCACCCAGCTGCATGTACTTTATCTGAGCTCAATGAGAAAAAAAAAAAACAGACAAAAGTTTCGGGATATGCTTTTGATTCATAAATGTGGATAATCTTGTAATGTATTTTATTCTATTTAAATCAAAATTAGTAACTGAGAAGTTAAAGTAAATTGTAAATAAATTCTCCCACTTTTTCTGATTTTTGCCTCAACATTTTGAAAATATTTTTTTAAGGATGTCTGCGCTTCCAAGAAGGCGCCTGGACTGTATTTGAGATGATGTATGTAAATGTGTGATTATGATCCAAATAAACATTGGGAACGTGAAGATCTTTCTGCTCCGCTGGATTTAAAATGTGTGCTTCTTGCCGTTTATATGGGATGCTTCAGCTTTGGCCTCAGGCTTTGCGGTACAACGTGTCCTTTCGGTATCGAGCGTGAGCAAACTGAAAGTATTTCTGTCCTTACAGGTGAAACTTGTGTCACAGTTTTGGTGCCAGTCATTATCAAAGATTAGTGAGGTCTAAAGTTGGAGTTGATCGTATTTATCTCAGACGAAATGACTGTTTGATCTGTTGGGTAAGCTGTAAACCCGGTTGTTTTTCAGTTTCTGCTGCAGTAAACACTCAGGAACTTGTTGGTTTGCGGTTTGCTCCCAGCAGGTTTGACAGGATTGTGCGTGGTGAAACCTTTGTTCTCCCTCCCCCGCCCCGATAGGTGAAGAACGTCCTGGAAGTTACCACTCCATCACCCTGAGTCAGGCGTTACGGTCCCACCTCGGGCACCTATGACTCTGGAAAATGGCTTTTTATTCAGTAATGAAAACAAAATCTTACCAAGGGATTTGTCTAGTTTCCATTCTAATTACCTCAGCAAACTTGAAATAAGATAAAACTAACTTATAAGTAAGTTCTTAGCAAGATATAGGAGCTTGTTTTAAGCCAATAACTGATGAAAAATGCTAGTTTCACCGGCAGATTATTTCACTTATAACATGTCTTATTAGTGAATTAATCTGCCAGTGAAACTAGTTCGTTTTAATCAGTTTTAGAAGATTATTGACTTAAAACAAGCTCATATTTCTTGCTGAAAAGTTACTTGTAAGTTGGTTTTATCTTATTTCAAGTGCAATAAGATATTTGCTCTAGAAATCAGATAAAAAATACTTGGTAATATTTTGTGTATTTACAGTGAAGGAGTTCATTTGTTAAGTTAAATCAAGAGAAACCAAAATAAAAACAGTGTTGCACACTTCTGACTCAGGAGAAACTATTTCTGTGGACAGCTCAAGGCGTAATTACTGTCCTTTAATGTATTTTACCTCTTTACAAACTTCTTTATGCTCTTTTTGTCACTTATTTATTTCCCAATAATGTTTAATACCAGATAAAAATAACTTGAGTGAATACAAAATGCTGTTTTCAATGATTTTATTTAATGAGGTGGGGAGAAATGATTTCTTTGGAAAGTTTCTCCTTTCGTTAAACTGTGACGTTGCTTTGCATACCTTTTATTTTGTTCTGTTTGTCACACACACCCCTCATTGTCAGCTCTGTAGTGTTACTAAATCACTGAAACCTGTCTGACAACAGCAAAAGACCTCAAACCAATGAAGTCAAACAAAATTCAAGAACTGATTCAATCCTTAAAGGCTTTGATTGCTGCCAAACAAAGTGGGACAGACAGTAATGAAGTTTAGGGGGTGATTACTTTTTCACATAGGGTCAGATTGGTTTGAAAAACTATTTTCCCTTAACTAATAAAATAATATGAAGTGTTTCACTGGATATACTTGTCTAATATTAAAAAGTGTTGATTTAAGTGGCAAAAAACCTTTAATCTTTAAGGAGGTCAAGGAGTATTTTACTTTAAAATTCTCAGTTATTAAATCTTGACGCTGAACTGTTCTCCATATGTATAAATTAATTTACTTTTGTTTTCCAGGATAAAGAGTATGAGTCTGTGCAGTTCCTGCAAACGGCAGATAGCAAAAAGCTGGAGAAGGGTCCGGGGAAGACGGGCGCTGTGATCGGCGGGGTGATCTTTGCTGCTGTTATTGCTCTCATGATCGGACTGCTGGTCTGGCATTTCCACTGTAAGTAGCTCCAACTAGTGGATGGTTGTAATGGGAAAAACTGTCTTCTGCACACAAACAAGGAATTTAATCGCTTCAGTTACCTTTTTAAGGTTATTTTGCTGAATTATAAATGGTTATTGTTATGAAAATGAAAGACTTTCCCAAGCAGTTTGAGGAGTACCTGGTTGTACTAAATAATCCAGATAAATATGTATAAAAATATTAAAAATCAAAGAGCAGATTAGACTTGTGTGGTGATTTAAAGAAATATTCACAGAGGCGCTGCAGAGAGCAAAACCTGTTCTGTTTTTGTCCTTCCTTCATTTATTTCTTCTTCCCTCCTGCCTATTTTTCTTCCTACCTTTTTTATGTCCTTCCTTCCTTCTTTGTGTGCTTCCATCCTTCCTGTTTTGTGTTCTTCCTTTCCTGTTGGTGTCCTTATTTCCTTGTTTCCTTCCTTCCTTTGATAATTTGTGTCCGACTTTCCAGAGCAGGAGACAAAGAGGAGTTTTTAACGGATGGGTTAAATGAATGCGAAGTCTGAGTGATGCCGGTAGGGTAGTGGTTGGGTGTTTCTCAGTGGTCTGAGTGATGCCGGTAGGGTAGTGGTTGGGTGTTTCTCAGTGGTCTAAGTGATGCCGGTAGGGTAGTGGTTGGGTGTTTCTCAGTGGTCTAAGTGATGCCAGTAGGGTAGTGGTTGGGTGTTTCTCAGTGGTCTAAGTGATGCCAGTAGGGTAGTGGTTGGGTGTTTCTCAGTGGTCT
>CAEGAG010229173.1:0-13340 GCA_903067065.1 Brachyrhaphis terrabensis | reverse complement strand
CTAATTCTGCACTCAGCTTTGCAGCCTGCAATAATAGAGCCTGAAACAAGCTTCTGTTCTAGTTTTCTCTAATTTCATTACTTTTCCAAAACACATTTGCTTTTAAATCTGCATCTGTCATGCTGTGTATCTGGCCTTTACATTTACACTTGCTTCCTGCAAAGCTTCTTTTCCATCTTTCTCGTAAATTGGAAAACTTTTGCAAGGTAGTGTGGGTGAATATCAAGAAGTCAAGATGGGGGATGCTTACAGATTCATACCAAAGACTAGATGCTGAAATTAAATCAAAATGGGCTTCTACAAAGCAGTTTAAGCATCTGGAGTCTTGCAAAATTTTTGTTTTTTAATTTTTTTTAAATGAATTACTTTTGCTAAAAGTCATTGTTATAATATGATGTACCTTTTTAAAATGTTTACTTGTGTAACAAAATCATGACATTTAAAAAAAGAGGTGTGCAGATTTTGGGAATACACTGCAGATCTCCCTATGCGATTGAATACTGTTTTAATTTTGCAGACTTGATTTGTTTAGACTTTTCAAGTCAGTTTTTTCACCACAACACATTTTTATGAGTTAATATTATGCTCTAGAAACAACAGCAACAAAAATAAAACAAAAACTTTAATGACAGGTATAAAAAGTAGCACATATGGTAATTCAGGGAATCAGCAAAGAAACAAACTTATTTAGCACTTTTCTAGTACTCAAAGTGCTTTTACACACCTAGCTACACTCTGATATGCAGATTGGTAGACAGCTTGGGGTTTAGTGCCCTTGCCCAAGGGTACACTGGCATGAGGCAGGGGATGAAGCTGGAACTAAAACATCCACTTTCTGATTGTAATTCAACCACTCAGTCAATTGAGCAAAAGTTGCCCAAAATAACTCAAACATTTCTACATACCAAACACTGACAATAAATGACATTTCTCAACTAAACATTCTAGTTATGCTTCATATTTGTTTCTTAGGAAAGTTGGTACACATCCACCATTCTGATTGCTTTTGCTTCATTATACAGTAAATTACAAGCTTCTGTATTTTCAAGCTGTTTTGCATGCACCCAATCACTCAATGAAACAACTAATGGCTTTGCCGATAAAACATGAGCATCGATTTGGAAACGTACACGCGAGCATGCACGCACCCACTCAAACACACAGTTGGATCAATTTAGCATGAGCTAATTGGCTATCATGACCTCTTCATCGAGCTGAAACCATGAAAGCCTTGATCTTGAAAAAGGGCCTGAGGGGTACACTGGGATATACAAGCAGATCAACACAGTCACACACAGAAAAACACAAAGTTACTCACACACACACGGCCACACAGGGACTCAGAGGTGATGAAAAGTGGAAAAAGTACTCCAGGAAGATCAAATGCAAACTCACTAATCTACCTTGTTGAACATCAGAGCTGTTTCTGATGCCTATATGTACTCTAAGTGTCTCACACTTTGAATAGGCTGCTCTGTTTTGTAGCTCAAGGAGGTGAATGTTTTTACAAAAACTCCATATCTCGAGAAAAAAAAAAGATTGAAATACTCGCAGCGGCTTCTTGGCCTAGAGGTTTTTTTGAAAGCTTGCTATGGTAAGGTATGCGCTCACAATTTAAGAAAAATAAATGCAACAAAAAAAAAGAAGCCATCATGACTAACCCTGAGAAATAAAGAGATTATGCACTAATGAAAACAAATCTATAGATCAAAATTAGCACCTTATTGCTGCTTTTATGAATTTTATATGTGCTTATATACTTTGAAGAACATATAACTAAAATTTAAAAAAATAATTAAAAAATGTGTTATTTATTTCGTTGCACTCTTTAACAGCTTTCCTCAATTGTAAAGTAAAGTCTGATGAGCTGTGATATGTGCATCAATTTTCTGCAGTAAAGCACAAGTTTAAAATGTGCAAAGTTATACAGCAGTTTGTTTTATTTTAGAAAAGGTTAAAGGCATTAAAATAATGAGAATTGATCCTTCACTTCAGCTGAAGAAACATCGGCGTCCAGCTGCCTGTGAGGTCATGGAGTAAGCCACACCATGTCTCAGAGCTGGGGAGTTTGTTTTTCTTGTCCTGTCGAATTTGTCAAAATGCCTTGATACATTTGTTGTGAAACATAAATAAACTGGGCAGAATTGAATTGGTGTGCAATTTAGCAGTGAAATATTACACTGCTCCTCCTGATGTCAGATTAAGAGTACAGGTTGGTGGCCTCAGACGTAGAAATATTGTTAACATTTGGAAATTAGATTCAGTCTGAACACTTGTGTCCTCAGCTTGTATTCTAATCCATTTATTTCATTTTGTGCTGTCCTCCGAGCAACAGTTAAAACGCTGAACAGTAAGAAAGATAAATTAATTAAAGAATAAAAAAAAAACAGCACCTTCTTTACATTCTATCAAACTTCTCTAACACTTTACAATCCTCAGCGTTTTCTCATCCAAATTCAGTTGAGCTTGTCTTTCCCTTCCCCTTTCTCTTCCACCCCTCTCCCATCCCTTTCATTTTACTTCCTGTGCCTTTCTTCACCTATTATGTTTTTCTCTCCTCCCTCACCATCCCTGGTTCATTTCCCCACTACATCTCACGCTTTCGTCCTACCTCCATTCCGCTCCCTACCTCTTCGCCTCCCTCCTGTCCCTCCCTCTATCTCTCTCGGTGGCAACATGAAAGGCTACCTGTGTGCTGATAGCCAGGGGAAAAGGAGGGCAGAGAGTTAATTAACTTGCTATCTAGGACTGACTGTTAATAGGAATTGGAAGTACTAATAAGAATACACTGTTGTGAGCCATGTTAACTGAAATATAGATTTAGAAAGCATACACAAGAAAAGGGAATGTATAGGTAAGTGTGTGTAGGTGGAAAATAGTGCACTATGCTCAGGTGCTTGTGTGTCGATGTGCACATAAACAACTAGAGAAGTGTGATTGTGTGCACTCAAACACACACTCATAGAGAAAGGTGGCAGGTGTAATTTCACGCATTAGGAGGACTCAAGAAAAAAAAAAAAATGCACGCCCCAGCTAAACCCCTCAACCCTCTCCACGCGCACACACTTCGCCTACCATCCCCCTGGCTGCCTCTTCTCTCGCCACCCGAACCCTTTGAAGATAACTTTTTCTTATTAGCCTAACAATGGCGACACGGAATGCAACTTTAATTCAAGCTTGGCAAACGAGACGGGGAGGAACGGGACACTGCGCCTCTCGCTTGTTCCTCCTGCGGGGGGAGAACAAGCAAGCGAGGAGGGGGAAGGATGAACAGTAAAGAAAAAAATAGGGAAAAAGTTCAAATAGAAATCGCAAGGTAAAGGTTTTTTTTTTTTTTTAGTGTGGAAATGGTCCTGAGCACCTTTTCTTTTTTTCACTTCCCTGTTTTTTTCCACCAACTCTGAGAATGGCAAAGTGCTGACGCGATTTATTGTGAAAAAGCAGATACTTTTGACACACACTTAACAAAAACGCACCTCCCTGCTGATGTGATTCATCTGGTTAAGTGCCACCCACAGCAGTAACACAACTTCTACGTGTCTCATGGATTTCTTTTTTACCCCTGCTCTACTGCTTTTTTTTTTTTTTTTCAAATCCTTTGCCTCTCTCTTCTATCCAGTGTTGCTCTCCCGTTGCGGTAGGTAAGCATGCAGGCAGGGTTGACAGGTCCTTTCACAGACAAGGAGGAGATGCTTGGCCTTTGAAGTGAAATTGGGGCCCGTGGAACTGTCTGGAGCATGATTAGCATGAAGCTTGGAGTAGTGAAAAAAACAGACAGCAAGCAGGTTAAATGCAGGGTAAAAGAAGATGTTGAGAAACAGAGATGACTGGAGAAGAAAATGAAACTATATCGAAAGAAAAAAAGGATGATACCAGATGAAATATCAAAAAGGTCTTTTCAGAAAGTGGGATTTATTAAATAAATTAACTGGTAATTCTCGAAGCATTATGTATCCAAAATTTTAACCTCTATCTTTGCCCCAAAATAACATAGTTAGAGACATAAAGATCTAAATAGTTTAAGGCTCATGTCTGCTTTTTTAAAAATTACTTTACGTTCCTGGCTTTACATTCGCTTGCAAAACCGTTTATGTTCACTACAAATGTCACGGCTTGAGGACACCAAAAGAAGTTCAGCAATTCCAGGGGTAAAAAGAAAATGGTCCATTGTTTCATGTCCAGGGTGTATTTTAAAAAAAATCTCACCGAAATTGTAATGACCGTAAACAAATTAACAGGAAGTTGAATGATAGGAATATTGCCGGTTTTGCCAATGTTTTGGTTGATAGAGCTACTTTTTTCATGTAATGTTTTCTCATTTTATACTATAGAGTCTATGTATTTTATGTTTTTTGTGGACAACCCTATTTTAGGTTCCTATTTTTTTTCTCAGTTGGTCTTAATATTAGGTTTCATAGTCTTTTCAAGTGTTTCACAAATTTAAAAGTACTTTGGTTATATAGCATAATGATCTCTTATTTAGATCAATTATATTAGCAGAGCTTCCTTCTGCCTCTCAGACCACCCACTCCCCTCGCCTTCCCTACAGAACTCCTCCAGACTAGCGGCAGCAGCAATTAGCAAACACCTGATGGAACAGCAAGTCTGCTGAGCTTGTTTATTGAGCTATATAATGGCACTATGTGCCTGGAAAATTCATAAGATCACCCCACTAAGGAACACTATCAAAAAAATGTTTTGCATGTTTTAAGTACTTGATGTAACTCTAAGTAGAAGTAAATATAGCTAGGATGCTATATATAAGCTTAATTTAGGTTTTCTTGACGTTTGACATAGTGTTTGACATAGTGTTTTTTAGCTGTAATAATTTATAGTAGTTAACCAAAAAAGGCATAAAGAAGAGCGACTATATGAAGGATAAAATTTACTTTAAAAAAAAATTATTTGTGAATTGGTGTAAGTTGACAGACATACAGGTTCTCTTTTTTGAAATAACTTTGAAATGTAGCATTAGAAAAAATAAACATAGTTTTGCAGAAGTTTTCTGTTACTCTCTCAGTAGTACAGGTTATAGGTTATTCTTTTCAACCCATATTTTTTGTAAATTTAAGGACAAATATTAGTCTGGAGATCCTAACCCAGTATGCTGCATTAAACTTGTAACTTAGCCGTATCAAACTGGGTTGTCAAAAAATAAACAAATAAATAAGGGTTGTTTTAAGTCAGCAATTTTTAGAGTGCCCATCTCTGCAACTTTGTCAAGTTATTTCTGTTGGTGGGTGATCAGTTGATTGACCAAAGAAATCAGCGGTTATTGTTAAAGATATGATGAGATTGTATATTAATCACATAAACAGTAGATAACGCAGCCAAGAACAATATCCACACTAGCAATTCAAGAAGAGTAATAAGATTGAAGCAACAGTAACACATGACCTTTAGATTTTGGTTTGGCCTTTTTCTTGGCAGATAAGAAAAGAACATTGAATGCATTTTTAAACAAGTTTATGCAAAAGTATTTGAATAGAGTTCCTGTAGCCTCTTATGATGTTGATCACTTTAAAACAAAGTGGTGGTAGCATTAGGTTATGGTTGTGTTTTTAAATAATTAAAATGTAAGATGTCTGTCTAAATTAAAAGTAATCGTGATGTAACAGCTAGAAGAGGAGGACAGAGAGAGGGCGAGCTGAAAAGCAAAGACATGCAGTGCAATGGAAGAAAAGACCACTGGTGACAGTGTGAAACATTTCCATTTAGATGGGAGGGCAAAGTCTTTCTTCTGCGGAGAGGGACATCGTTTTGATGTGAATGGCTCAGTACTGTCATCTCAGAAACACTATGCTTGTATTTTGCATCTTCATGAGTTTGAATCCTAACTTCCAAGGAGTACATCATAAAAAAAAACTTTCCCAGAGCACTGGACTCAACCTCCTGGGCACACTTCAAAAAGAGGATGTAATGTAATCTTATTCTGAGAGACAGAGATGTGAAATTGAAATGATTATTTCATCTTTTGTGTTTTGAACGAGTGTGTGCATGTGATTGTCTTGAGCTGCCTTAAGGCTTTGAGGTTACCCAGCAATTTCCTCATTTCTGAAATTCTCGTTATGAGTTTTCTTTGTGATTTTAGTCTTGAAGAAAACTGAAAAAGTAATTTTATTTTGTTTAAAGTTTCAAGTCTTAGCTCATTCAAACAAAGATGATACAGTGGCTCACCTTACACTGTGTCTTACAAAAATAAGACACAAACTCACAAAGCTCTATGTTAGAGCTATTGTATTTGAAGCAATAATTCAGTTTTATTTTAGCTTTAAAGTAAAACACATCTGAATGAAATTTAGAATCTATAGGGAATTAAGCTCAGCTTGCAAGGACGCGAATAGATGTACGGTGTGTTTGTGTGTGTGTCACTCTCTTTCCTCCATCAGCAGTCCAGGGATCCTCAGGGTGACTAAGGTTTCTCTCAGCAGCAACGTCATCACCTTATTGATACACAAATCAATATTCTCGCATATTCATCAACGTGAAGATTTAGTCACCTGAAGCAGGAATTTAGTTTAAGCTTTATCTTAAAGATTCAAAATGTTTTCCATTAAAAGTAAGTTCAAACAGGTTGTGGCCTTCTCATTATCCATAGTGCTATTTACTAAAACTACAAGGCCTCATTTTTTGGGGTCATTACTATTAAACATTTCGATGCATCAGTTTTTTTTAAAGACAGCCAATAGATTTGCTTTAGCTGTCTGTTTTTGTTACATGATGGATCATTGGCAGTCCAAGGACATATTTATTTTAGCTTTGAAAACCAAATACTGGGAATAATTTTCTATAATGTACTTATTGTATATTGTACAATAATGATATGGGACTTAAGTGAATAAATCCCTAATATCAGGACTTCACTCCGTATAATATTTCAAGTCAACTTGACCCAAACATGGACCAGAGCCAAAAACCAGTTGAAACATATCAACCATACTGCAAATAAATTCAATTACATTGAGACATTTCAGCACTTATGTGACTTATCTTCGTAGTGTATCGAAATACTTAAAGAGCCATTAGAGTCGACATAATTAAACTAACGTTATAGTCAAATAGGATTAGTGAAGTGGGAAACTGACTTAAATTGTCTTTTAGCACTGTCTTTTCAAGCAGCAGTAACTGAGATTACAAGTCTTGATTGCTACTTTTTCATGGGTCAGAAGACAAAGATTTGGGGCATTGCTGTGGCAGATATAAGACAAAGCAGACAGAACACCAAGATTGGAAGGAAAAAAAAGGCAACATTACAAATCAACCTGCTACGTCAGCATGGCCGTCAGATCTATGAATTTATCAGTGCACAGAACATTCAGGCTCCTGATATTTCAGAGCCACGGTCAGGGCCATAGATTCTAACTTGCACAAATGTCAGAGAGATAAATGATAACTGAATCGGTCAGGCAGATGAGACTAACATATTCAGTTATAAATCCTTTGGCCTCATCTTATCCTGTACAACATGAGGGTGGAGAGGGTGAGAAAAGGCTGAACAAGGTAAAGTAAGCATTTAGTTTACTCAGATATTGGCATTTCTCTCAGAATGTTTGTTTGTGTCATTGAGTCATTGTGTGATAATGATTGTAAAACTGTGCACAGTCTTCATCAACAAGAGAATATAGAATTTTATTCACAAATTATACTGTGTTTTAGACAATCAATGTAATAAAACGTAATTTTGCTTAATTAATTTTTACTGAGCTGCAGTGAAGTTTGATCTGCCATGTTTCAAGGTGGCTCTGTCATTACCTGCTGCTTGCCTTTATACCTAAAAGTCTATTATGTATTCAATTCAATCTTCCACTTTACTTTTAGAGACAAAATGACAAGGTGATGTCTTTGATAGTGGCTAACAATCTCTGTCTTCTAATTGTTCCTTTGTAAAAACGCAATGCTCAAATTCTCCACCCTTGAATAAAACATCGGCCGCCTTTGTCTCCTGTATGTCTTTCCCAAACTACTGCCAGAAAAGTAATTACTATTTCAAGAGATTCAAGAAAAGAGAAAGGAATGTGGAGAGAGATTAATGCATCAAATGATAAAAATCTCCATACAGTAAAGGACTCGTTTGCTGTCATTAATCAGTTAAGTGTGCAGCAGGGGGGCTAAATCTCTTTCGCATAATGATGAAATAATTTCTTCTATTCATGTTGGGAAGTAGTAGGGAGCTGAGATGGAAAACATAAAGGACACTTGAATTAAAAAAAAAGTAGTTGAAGACTTGTCCGATGAAGGGAAAGCTGAACCATGGAAGTAATTATTAAGACATTAAAGAACCAACAAATAACTAAAATTTAACACCTGTATTCAAAAATATCATGTCCATTATCCCATCTCTGGAAGATAAAAAGTAAAAATAAAAAAACATCTTAGCGGCTACATCTGAAGGCTGGAAGTGTAATGTTATCACTAAATATTAATGTTATGTCCGAAATGTAATTGTAAGTATCTGTTTATTGTCTAAAACTGTTTTTCCTGCCTTGCTGGTGCCCGTCTCCAGCCTGGACCAGCCCGGACAGGTCCAGGCTAGTGACCTGTCCAGGTCACCCACTCATACCTTAAGCCGATTGAGAGACACTGATTAGCCTAAAAAACCAGAGTATCCAGAGAGCACCCATTCATATGCACAGAGAACATAGAAATCCCTTCAGAAAGAGTCCAGATCGGGATTTTAACACAGAACCTTCTTTCTGAGATCTTTTTGTGGCTTTCCACAGCTCCACTGTGCAGCTTCCTTAAAGGCAGTCACGTAAAAAAAATTATAAATACTATTTTCCAGTGAGGGTCCAATTACTGAGAAAAATATTCAGGTAAAAAGTTCACAGTTTTTAATTACTTTCTTTATAGATATAAAGAAATTGATAAGGAAACAAATTGAGTTTCACTTGCCTTTAGCCAAAGAGCAACTATAACCTACAACATCCCCACCAAAAGAGGCCCAATTATTAATTTGGTGGATTATAACAAGTCTACAATTCTTTTTTTATTATCCATCAGAAGGTTGCAATTTTTGATAGTATGTGTCTGTTATGAAGAACAAAATTATTAGCAGACAAAAATACATTAATCCCTTGGTTTCCGCCTCATTTCAGGCTGTGTTACTGTAGGATTTATCATATCAGCAGTTTCAGATGCAGTAAATTACTTTGTCTTGGTACATAGTCTTACATGTAATTTTAAGTAACTGGTTTGGAGCTTAGCCTTTTTCTTTTCTTTATCTGTTTCAGTAAGCAGGTCATGTCTACAAGACATTATTAAATACTGGTTAGGTCTTCATTATTAACCAGGCTAAGCTTAACTTGTAATTTTAGTAGATGAATAGCATGCCTAAAACGTGAAAAGAGATTGTTCTGTGAATTGATTTTCATCGCACGCCAACAGAAAAACCTTTACAACTAGATTTGCCTGGGCTATGACAGATAACCAGAGAAGAGAACATACATTTCTGAAAAGTAAGTATGATATATCAAGATAATGTAGTAACACCCTTTTGTGATGGTGACAATTCAATGTATTTCCCTCCCTGATTCCATTTTAAACAGAAAATGTTGTTTAACATACTCATGTACCTAACCTCTGTACTCTCAGCTATTTAACACAGAAAGCAAAAGATCAATGTCAAATTAAACAAAGTTTTTACTTAAGTTCTCAATTCTTAACAGTGGAATTAACAAGAAAGATAATTAGAGGCTATTTCTTCAGGACATCTCCATAGTTTCTTAAAGAGTTAAAATTGATATTCCTGTGTTTTATTCCATATTTTGATTGGTGAGAGACCATTTGTTTCCATACCAGTCCAGAAATTGTGAGCCAAATTCATGTAAAGTATCATAGGTCATAGAAATAGGGTTAATAATAAAATAAGAAAATATCAAAGGATTTTATCTAATTCAAGCTAAGATAATGTCTATCTTAAAATCTGTATTATGTTATATTTCAGACCTTAAAAATGTAATATTACATTTCTTTAGCTTCAAGCTTTGATGTGGAAGAAGATGGAAAATGGAGATGACATTTTTGCACTGAGTAGTTTTTAAACATTGAAGAAAAGCTTAGCCGGGATCAGATAAACAATAGATGCTATCTGAGGCAATGAGACGATGACTGAAAAGCAGACTGGAGCAAAAAGAGACTGTCTGGTGGGTGGGACGGTTGTGATGAAGGAACTGTTTTGATGTTGGCCTTAGAGACTCTTCCTACTTCCGTGGCAATACCACTTTTCACTTTAGAGATAACTTTTTGTATATATATATTTATATATATATATAAAAAGCCCCTCCTTTTGTCGTCCTTTGGGGGAATGCATCCCCTTAACGGCTGACTGACGGGGATGAAATCAGGAGCAGGAAGGAGAGATAGAATGGGAAGGATTCAAACGCTGCCTCTTTACCACTCTTTGCAGGCTCCAAGGCATTCTTATCACACCTATCCAAACTCGCTGCTGCAATCTCCTAAACTTCTTTATCTCTTAACCTGATCTGCCATACCACTTTATGTAAACATTCCTTCATTAAAAAAGGTGTATGATTAAATAATAAATTTCAGTCAGGTACAGTTCATACTTTTGCAACGCAGAAAAATATTCCTTGCAATTTTCCTTACAGCTTTCTTTTGATGTTTTTTATTGCCTCTAAGTCATATTGAAGAATTTCTGATGAGTTTTTTTTTGTCTAGTGCAGCAGCTTGGATGCTAATATGTTGTTAGCTGTTGCACCACTTTAGAAAAAAACTGAAATTCAACAGCTAAAATCCAATAATCCTTTTTTTCTGGCGTACATGCAAGCTAGTGGTACCACTGCATGCTAAAGCTAGCTGCTACAGGAAGCTACACTCAAAGCAGACTCACGTTTGCGCAAAGGTACACTTTTGTGACCATGTACGCATACTTGGTGTTGCACGGTAAACTGCTCAGCGGGAAACGGTACCAAGCTGATATGGTTGAGATGGCGAAACCATCCATATCAGCCAGACTGCAACTTTGTGTCACACCAACAGGAGTGAGACAGGGCTTGGTGCCCAACTAATTAATTGTTAATATCAGGTTGTGGAAAATGAAGGAATACTTCACAAGAAATGTATCCAATCGCTATTCTCAACTATCGAAATCTCAACCATCCACAGACAGTGTGTGTAAAGTCCACGAGGTTTGCAGAATGCATAGTATGCAAGAGTATATTTGGGCCACATTCAGACACTGTTTGAAAAGGATTAAGAGCAGAATGGTGGCACTGTGAAGATGTGGTAATAAATAGGCGGTTCTTGGTAGAAGTTATCAGTTTCAAACTCAAGTGTTGCTTACAAAGTTGTGGGATGATCCATTTATTATGTTTTGCCTTGAAGAAGTCTTTTTGTCTTATTATAATTGTGGCATGTGTACTTAGTGGTTTTTACAGTAAGTGTTATGCTGTATAATTTTATTTATTTAGGATCTTTCTCAGACAGCCATCACAAAGTTTTTCACAATGAAAAAAATACAGAACCTTTAGAAAATACATTATAACAACATACAATTTGTCTTAGCAGCCCAGGGAACAGTGAGGTTAAAATGCCTGTTTAAAAAAGCTATACTAGAAACCCTTATTTTCTTATAAAGACATTGCTTCTCTTTAAACACACCCTCCTTACTTTCAGGTTATATTGTTCTTGTCTTCAAAGCTCAGGAGAAGTTGACTTTTATTAGTCCAATCTTTGTAGAAATCTGTGTACTGAAGTCAACGTCAGTTCGCATTAGGGATAAGGTTAATGTTTTAACAACAAACAGACACACCTCAGACATCTCCAAGTGCCTATAGGACAGGCTTTGATGATGAATAGAGCCAAAATTGATTTTGGCATGGCCACAGAGTGTCCTTTGGGTATTTTGACATTGAAAAGATCTGCAAGGGTCCTGACACCTTTGATTCCTCTAGATCCAGCATTGGCTCTGAATCCAGCTGCAATCAGAGCTACTTTAAGAAAGTGACTGATTGCAGGGGAGAGGGAGTGAGGAAATGCATGGGAAAGGGGAAAGCAAAGAGACTGTGAGGCACAGGAATGAAACAATGAAGAAGGTATCCATAAATGTTGAAGAGTTTCTGAAAGTAAAGGATAATATGATGAAAAAAAGTTGCTTTTAAGATAATAAAATATGTCTGTATACATACACACACGTCAACATATAAGGTGGAATTCTAACCATCTTATTTTCACTGTTTTATCACAGCTTATAACAACCTGCTATCAAAAGGGTACTTCCCAGAAGATGAGAAACAAAAAAAGTCCAACTGTTTTTCATCCATGCATAAACAATATAGCAATTAATTGTGAATTGAATTCATTTTACAGACCAGCATTACTCAGCATTATTTTGTTGTATCTGATACTGATGACTTTGGCCCTAAGCCTCAACAACTCTTAAAGCCTTTAATCTATTATTGGCTCTTATGCCACCTTAAATTGGCCTGCACTAAAGCAGGAGGTTTGCGTCAGGTCCCAGCCACACTAATCTTCAGCTTTTTTTTTTTCTAATAAAAGAAAATTATCTCTGTTTATATGGTCTTTGTGATATTTATATATAAAAAAACACCAATGTAATTCTAATGCTGCACCAGCAGGTGGTGGTAATTTTGACAAAATACTTAAAAATGTAACTACTGTATACTAGGAAAACAATTGTAGCTCACATTTTCTTTTCAATGGTTAACTGAGGTTACATTTGTGGTTTAATGGAAATACATTCAGGAAAAAACATGAGAGATGCAGAATAACCAATAAATACTGCTCCATGATTTGTGGTTCTTTCAACGTCTCTTCTTCAACTAAAGACAAAAACACTGTGCTGTGTTTCTATTTTACTACAGCATTTTAGTCAAGAAGTGTGGCTCTTGCCTTTAAATCTTTAAAAACTTTTTTTCAGTTCTCATTGTTTGAGAATGCCATTGCGGTGCTTTGCAATAGTTCCAACAAAGTTGGAGTACTTGACCTTAGGATCTTTAGAAGCACTCCAATTCCCAGAGGCTTTAGGCATCAAGAGTAATGATCCAATGGGAGCGCCCTTTCTAAAAATAAAAAAGCACTCAATGAGGTACCTTGAGTTGTTCTGGTCTAAGTGTCTGCAAAATACCATTTAGTATATTGTATTACTCCCATTAATGGCATATAGACCTTAGAAGTCTTATTGCCCATTGACTGCATCTATTCCCAGTGGGCTATATGTCTGTCCATTGACTGCCATTTAGTGTCAGCGGGAACATAAGTTGTTATCTGAATGACGTTTGAACACTCAGCAGCTCATTTCGGTGGTCAGGGGTTGCATATCTGTAAAATGGATGCCGTCTTCCCTTCTACCGCTCTCTAAG
>CAEGAG010229155.1:0-27702 GCA_903067065.1 Brachyrhaphis terrabensis | reverse complement strand
TAGACAAAAGAAGCAAAAACAGAGGTGACACCATGTGATATGCTTCAAAAAGAGGTTTACTGAATTAAAAGAACAATACAAGAACAATGTCTCTCTCTCTCTGTGACTGACCATAACTCAAATATACTCTGTTTGTGTGTGTGCATATGTGTAAATTATTCCAATAGAACAAACTTCCTTAACATGTATAATGTATGCTTAATGAACACTGAACAAACACGTAGGTCTAACAAAAACCAATGTCAATGTGTGGGTGTGTTTGTGTCTACGTGTGTGTATTCTTAATCAATCACAGTGGTGACAAATGAATGATGGTAGCACAGGACTGCAGGCTTGGTGGGCCCAGAGACTGCTTAGGGCACATATGTTACTGCCAGTTGATATGCAAACTTTCTGGCCTAAAAGAAAGAGGAATAGAAAATCAGAGTACATAGATACAAAAAGTTTTTCAATTTGTCTAGGACCTACGCTGGTATTCAATTCTTCTCGTCTCCAGTGACTAACCTGTCATATGCTTACCTCACGTGGAGTCAGTCCATAATACAGGTCTGCTGCCTGAGTGAAATAGTCAGCCAACACTTCCTCCTGGTTGTAACACTTTTTAAAGATGTGTTACAACCCACCCCAACCCTGTCAGCCATGTTTAGCTAGCTGTAGTAGCATAGCGGTTTGAAATTAGCACGGGAAAATGCATCACATTTTGCCTGAGAAATTACACTTTCATCTAATGTAAGTCATATGGTTTTATCTGCAACAGTGTAAGTACTAAACAAAATATAGTCATGGTCAAAAAATTTACTTTCTTATCTCAAAATCCGTTTTTTATCCTTAGTATCTGCATGTACCTGTTTCCAGCCTTGACAATCACAATATGGGATTGGGGAGGAAGCAGGTAAACACTGAAATGATTATGTGACTCCTATCTTATCCCTGTTTGGTGGAACTGGTGGTGTTACAACTCTCCCCATGTTACAACCATACCCGGTCTCCCCTACTATAATTAATCTAATGAGTGTTAAAATAATCTGATTTGTTTCTAATCATATATTATATTTTTTGTTACTCTATTTGAACAGAATTTCATTTAAAATGGGCAAAAATCTTTCATTAAACTCATTCCAAAGATCTGAGTAACGATCATCAGTCTCCTTAGTTGGTTTATGAATTTTATTTTTAGTCCAGTGTTATTAATTATAGGTTGGTTAACTATTCAGAATCTTGTAATTTATTTGCAGAGGAACAGATCTGGTTTCTATCAAACATATTATTTAACTACAGTAGTTAAAGCTGCAGTAAGTAACTTTTATAAAAAAAATATTTACATATTTGTTGAAAATGTCACCATGTATGAGACAGACCCAGTGCTAAGTAGACCTAACCAATCAGAACCAAGAGGCAGGTCATAGTGCTGTCAATTATGCTTGCATACCTGCTGCTCCCTCCTCTCTGCTATGCGACAGCATCTTCCTGATAGAAGAATCTGCCAGGAATGCTAAGGCTAGTTAGCATAGCCGCAGATGATGGCAGGTAAAAGTTTTCCTGGTACTGTAAGTTGTTTCTCCACCATTAGCACATTTGGCAGCGAGTACATGAGATTGATTGGCAGCATTAAAACCTGCCTCCTCACTGCTTTTTGGGTCAGGAACAGTTCATTTCTTTAGGCAGCAATAGCAGCTCAGGGGATCAATCTTTTCTCAGATTATCTGCCTCAAAACATTTAATATGTAAAAACATTTTTATCATAAGTTACTTACTGCAACTTTAATGCCAGAAAACAAGCAGGAAAGTCTAATTTTAAATCTTTTATAGATTTTGAAAAAGCCTTTGTCTTAATTGTGAATCGAATTCATGTGAATGTCTATAATTCTGTAAAAGTTATTAATCAAATTTAAGTGATCAATAACTTTCGTGTCCAGGTGAATTATAGTGATGACGCAGAAACACCCAGTAAGGATAATTCTTTATTTATGTACAGAATACCACTACAGGAAGCTGAATTACAAGGCGAGCCTCCGCGCCGTGGCTCAGTAGTTGACCGTCTTGGCCGGCTTGGTGTCGTCCAGATCGGCCTCCAGGTAACGGAAGCGGCGGTGGCGGCGCAGGATCTCGATGGCCTTCTGCTCCACAGAGGAAGCCGTGATGCCCAGATCCTCCAGACCAGGAAGTCCAGGATATTTCATGTCTGTCGTGTGAAACTGGACGGAAACCAAAGAGCATTCTGCTTACTAAAGATGTAGACCCGTGTTCCTCAAAGCTTTTCATTTAAACACTCACAAACCTCCTAACTAAAAGTAACACAACAACTTAATATCCACATGGATGAAAACAGTCTCTTATTGACGTCTTCCTCCAATCATACGGACACGTTGCAGAGTGACGTCACCTGAACAAATCCCACCCTGTCTCCCTGCTGGAGGGCAAAAAGCTGCTAGCTGACGATGACTAGCATTGGGTTTAGCTGTTAAGTTGACAACATAATACATTAATTCTTAAATATACGCCTGAAATGAAACAAAAAGGGATGCAGTGATTTTCTACTAATTGTCAACACTATGACAACTAGACAACAATGTCAGGAAAAAGTTTTAATTAAGAAAAAAAATAACCAGGGAAAGGGCAGTAGGTCAGTTATGCTAGCTTGACTATGACAACCTTAACATGTAGATGTGCTGTGGAATTCTGCGCGTTTCGGTTCAGTTAAAAAAAATTTAAAATGGCGACCAAAACACTGACTAGAGCAGGTGTTTAAATTAACTAATCAACCACCTCTGTGTTAGCTTAGCTAATAGCAGCAGCAGCTAATCTACCACAGCGATCACGTATTAATAATCACAAAAGTCTAAAAACATCAAACGGACTGAATGTTCTGTTCTTTGTGAGGGAAATGAAGTGTTTTTTGGTGTTGAACCCTGACACACTAGTGGAGCTGTTGTCAGTTAGTTGCTTTGGCAAATGAGAGAAAAAAAAAACTTAAACATCTTCATCGTCTCACCCTGTCGATTTTGTCCGGGGTCGTCCAGGGTTCAAACGGGTTCATAGCAAAAATCCTGGCAGCTAGGCTGAAAGCAGACAACAGTCGCTATGTCAGTCGCTACCAGCAGCAAAGTTCATTATCAATGAAGACATTCTTGCTCTAATGTCAGCCATTGTTCTGAGCAGTGAGATAAAACAAACGCTCCCTGCAGAAGCATAAGGATGCTTACTGGTAGAGCGGGCGCGGCAGCGGGTAGGGCAAGAAGGGCCGGTGCGCCACGCCGTAGACGTACTCCACCAGGTCGTGAAGCAGGTAGCGGTTCGGCCTGCAGGGCAAACACAGGCAGGTGACAAGAATCAGCTGCAAAACAGCCTCTACGGCAAGACGATTTAACACAAAATCAGCTTCACTTGCGTTACAGTTTAATGAAATGAGTTTATGACTAGAGAATCGCAATTTCTCTAGTCATAGTATTTTAAAATGTGTTCAGAATACACACTCCTATTTGCATATTGCATTACGTGCCACAGAATGTATTTTTAATAATTATTTGATATGTTTTTTATTTAAGCTAACCTAATGCTGGTTAAATTAGTTTTATGCACAAATTTAGTTTTGTTTAATTATAAGCTGATGGAATCATAGAATTGCTTTAAATAAATTTTCTGTGTTTACATTCGTTCTCTCTTCACAGAATCTCTACATCGATTGGATAGAAAAATTGGTTTACAAATTATAAACTATAGTTATGTTATTTATAGTTATAAATGAAAAATAGTTTTTGAATCAAATTGTAACCCTAAAAATCAGAAGTGAATCACCAAACACTGAAAGATTTGCTCTCTGATTATATTCTGACTATAAATGATATCAGATTTACCATTAGGATCTATAGTGGCTTCAATTCAAGACGCCTGCAATGAATTACTGACTATCTGAAACATATTTCAGATAATTAAATTATAAACATAAAGTACATTTAAAACTAAAGATATATTAAATGTATTTTAGATGGGAGATATATAAAATTCAACTTGTGCAACAACTTGTCAAAACTAACTTAAAGATATATGGAACTATAATTTTGACAACTCAAAATTAATTTTCTCCAAATAAATTAGATATCAAGAACATTTTATTTTTGTAAATTTAGACTGTTTTTCAATTTTTCCTCTTACTAGTCAGAATATCAATGCAGAAATCTTAAATCACCATTCAGTAAAATCAAACTGATTTTATGCTTAAACTGCCTGCCATAGCGCAGGCTCTCTAAAAGGAAACCTCCATATCAGGTTAGACTCGTTTCCTGTCAACAGCAGGATTACTTTCTGTTCATTTCAAGTAATTTAGACCAGAAGAACTACCTGATTGACTTTATGTATTATTGTTACTTCTTTATTATTTCTCTAAAATGAAATAATGAAGAAATCAAATTTGGATTTAAATCTGACATGATTATGTGCTGAATTATTGGACATAAATTGTTTCAGTATGATTTTCATACCCAAGAACATTTCCACTTTTTGTCACATTTACTGAATAATTTCTGTAGCAAAACATTCATTTTAATCTGATCTGAGCAGAGCTTCGTTTTTCACATTTGCCAAAAATCAACTGAAGTTTGTGGTTTTAAAATGACAAAAAGTGGAAAATTCGGGATATATGAAAACTTTTGCAAGACGTCATATTTCATCTGCAACGTTCAGAGAGTTAAATTTAAGATCAACTTAAATCACAAAAAAATAACTTCAAAACTAATATCTGCTTTCATCCTGAAACAAACAAAGAGTCAGCTAAAGCAGCAGAATTTCTTCAAAATGGTTCTGAGAATTTGAACCAGAACTACGGAACCAAATAAATGCCAAAGGCACATTTCCCCCAAAACGCATATAAAACAATATAAGCAACAAAAATGCACATTTTACATAAATACAATTTTGGTGCGTTGTTGAACATATTTGAGATTGTTTCTGTTACCCAACGAGGGCGAAAGTCTTCCCGTTGGCGTCTGGGTCTCTCACCGCGTTGACGATCGCCGTGGCAACGTCCACCACCTGAGGAAGAAACCCACCGTTTATTTCTGTGATCATTTTTCAATCAAAATCAATGATTTTGTGGAGAAACTTTTGGGATAATTTTTCCTCATTAAACTGTTTCCAAAACCTACATATAGAAAAATAGATTTTAAACATTTTCATTCTTTAAAGAACTTAAAGCTTGAGTTTTTTTACTCAATCGATCACATTGATCGATCAACTATTACTTCTCATCTGTTAAGTGTGAGGCAGCAGTGTAGAAACACTGCCACCTGCTGGTGAGAGTTAGCGTTACTTAAATCAATAAAATCAATTATGCGTTAGCACAAACAAATGTCAGTATCTGTAAGCCTGTCATCAGAAGCAATAAATCAATTATCCACCTGATAAATTAAAATGAGCTTGATGAAGAGTTGATTTACTTTAATATAGTTAAAAACCTAAAAAATGCTACAAACATTTAACCTCCTATATAAAGTTTGCGTTTTTGCCTGTTTTCCCTGTTGAAGATGAATTATTAATCATTTTTGCAGCAGACTTCATAATCAATTGTAATTATTGTTATTTTGATTGATTGATTTTGTGATATTTTAATGTTTTCCAGTGCTAAATGTTTGTTATTAAAGTTTTGTGTTTATTAGTCTGAGATCTGATGCTGTAACTTTTCTGTTGTGATGTTTCAGTTTTCATCATTTTATTCTGCTGTGATTTCATAGTTTTTGTGTCTTTGTACAAAACTCTGTTGCAGTTTAACCTGTTTTTAAAAATGTTTTATAAATAAACATGACAGACTTTGATCTTTAGGACGTATTTGCATTAATATGTCATTATTATTATTATATTGGTGGAAAATTAAAATGACAATATTATAATTTATCACAGTAATTGACATCTTTTAACTTCTTAAAGCCAAGTCAGCAGTTTTCTGGCAGTAAAGGAGAATTCAAATAAAAATGAGCTTCTTGCTTTAAAAACTTACGTAAACAGGTTGCTTCACCGTTTTCTTCCCGAGCGCCATCAGAGGAATCGCGTTTCCAAACCAGCGCATATCTGAAAGAATCCCAGGAACATTTCTATAAACCCACAAACAGCTGAGCTGATTCTCATCATCACAAACTTCTTACTGGCAAAATAGTTGAAGAATCTGTCCTCCCTGCCAAACATCTCGGCCGGCTTTATGATTATAGCGTCTGGAAACTCTTCTCTCACCGCTTCCTCGCCCACAGCCTGCGGCGGCAGAGCGAGCGATCAGCGTCACGCCCCGCATGTCGGCTTGATTTGTGCAGGTAGCGCCGGACTCACCTTGTTCCTCAGGTATTTGGAGGGGCTGCGCATGTCGGCGTTCAGGTGTGACATGTGGATGAACTTTGTGATTCCGGCTTCTTTAGTGGCGCGGGCCAGCTGCTGAGGGATGTTGACGAAAACGTCCTCAAAGCGGTAGTTTCTAGTTTTAAAACGAGAAAAACAAACAAACTCAAATAAATGAGTGCAAAAATTACTTTATTACAGACTCAAAGTCCAAATTACATAAAAAAAAACAGTTAATACAATAAAAGAATAAAAAGTACAATAAAAAAGGCTCCTAACCATTCAGGAGGTAACCATACCAACATCTCCAAAGATTATATTCAACTAATGTCAAAAACAATTCACAAAGTTTCCATTAAACAGAGTTAGGTAATAACTATTTACATTTACAAATAAATTTACTTTTAGGGTATTTTTACTACGCTGTACTTTTTGCGTTTACTTGACTAATTTGATTATGAAGTACCGCTATTCCTACTTGAGTAAAATTTCCCCAATTGGCTCCCAGTCATATTCATGAAGCTGCTTTGCTGCTAAAGTTAGCTTAGCAGTGCGAAATGGAGACATTTCTGACCAGAAAAACACAAAAGGAACCGACCAGCAGCAACACTGGAGAGGAAAATGATTTAAAAAACCTAAAATGTCCTGGATGAAGGTATGAGGCAACATGTAATAATTATTGAATAGTGAATAAAAGTGAGAAAGAAAACATTCTGAAATCAACTTTTCTTCTTTATATTTTGTAGAAATATAAAAACACTGAAAGTTTGCCATTTATTCAGCAGTGTTTATTCAGACGCATGGTAAAAGTTGTGTTTTGTGGCACTGTTGGCTTTCCGTATATATTTGTGTGGATCAGGTGCTGTGATAGTCTTTGTGCATCCCTGGCCTCAGACACTCTTCCTCTCTTTCGTTGCCCAGTCTTTTGAAACCCGTTGGTAAAAAGCCGTATATGAGGCGCGTTGCCTGCGGTTTGTTCTAACATGTCAGAATATAATATCAGCTTATAGTCCAGATATTACGGTAGAATAGTTTACAAAAAAATAAACAATCAAAATCCCCAAATTTTCTCAGAATTTGGTGGCTTTTATTTTTCTTCATTTCTGCTCTGGCTGCTTGTTCCCGGTTTTGCCGACTTGTTGCATATTTGATTTGGAACGTGCAGGTGAGAAGTTTCTGATTTTTCCAGGTTAACTCACCTGGTTTCCCACTCCCTGCCCACCAGATTGATGACCACGTTGGAGTGCTCGATGGCCCGTTGGATGGACTCTTTGTTCTTCACATCCCATTCCTGTTACAGAAACAGCAGAGTTTCAGCCACACGTCCGGCCTGTAAACCTGGAAGCGTGTTTAAAAGTTTTTTACCATGAAGATGATTTGGCCCAGGTCACCCATGGGCCTGAAGTACATGAGGTCGTACTGGTCGCAGCGGTGAGGGATCACGATCTGGGAGCCAACCCGACCTGCAGCATGCGACATTCAGGGACGTTAAATCCACTTCACTAAAGACAAGTTGCAGCTCATTGTTTAAATGTGGAGATTTACTGCTGGAGGGTAAAAGACGATTCATTTAATGTTGCTGTAGAACAAGAAACACTGTAACCAAAATGAAACCTGGAGATGTAGCTATTATCAGTTCAGTGCAACACAGCAAAGGGAAAAATAACAAAACAAAGAATAACTTAGAACCACCAGTTTCCTCTGTTTTTCTCGCTCTCAGTGTCGGCTACGCTTCACACAGACTTGCTGCCATAGCAACTGAAAGACAACGCCACTAATGTGTCAGGATTCGACACCAAAAAACACTCAAACATTTCCCACACAAAACAGAACATTCAGTCAGTTACAGTTTCATGTTTTCAGGCTTGATGTTTATTTTGTGATTATTAATAAGTGATCCAGAAATTAACTACTGCTGCTATCAGCTAAGCTAACACAGCAGTGGCAGATTAGCTAATTTAAACACCTGCCCTACTGATGACTTGGTGTGTGGATTGCCTTTTTTAATTAAACCGAAACATCAAATTCTGCAGAACATCAACATGTTAAGGTTCTCATAGTCAAGCTAGCATAGCTGACCTACTTTCCTCTCCCTTGCTATGTTTTTCAATAAAAACTTTTTCCTGGTTTTGTTATCTAGTCATATTGTTGACAACTAGTAGCAAAGCACTATGTCCCTTTTCCCTTTGTATATCAAGTATATATTATAGATTTAGCTCATTATTTTGACAACTTAACAGCTAAAACCAATGTTAGACATCTGCGTCGGTGGGCAGAATTTTTCACCCTGCAGCAGAGATGCTGCACGCGTCTCGCTGCAACGTGTCTTTATTCAGCATCATGACATCCTGAGCTGTGATGTTGAGAAATGACGAAAGCTTGATGAAAAGGTCCGAACTCACCCAGCCTGTTGACGACATATCGGCCCAGGAAACCCGTGGCTCCAAACACGGTGGCGGCGATCCCGCTGGAAGACGAGCGTCCTCCCTTCCCTTTGGGGATGACGGCATGGTGCAGCTTCCTCTGCTGAGCTGCGGCAACGCACGCAGCTGCAGACGCAGCCTGGCTGCAGCTGCCTGTCAACAGGAGCAGAAAACCAATCAGGCCAGCGGTTCTGTATCAACACTTTATGATATAAGGCAAAAATCAATGAAATGCATCAGAGACAAGTTTTTATTTCTGTAAATGACCCAAATCCATTTCTACTGGCCGATGCTGAAGTGTTTTGTTTGAAGCTTCAGGTTTATTTTTCTAAGGACTAAAAGCACAAGAGAAACAAATGCATCACAAGTTATTTTTTTTATTATTTCTTATTTAAATCCAACAGGAAATTCCAACAAACCTTCACCAACATGAAGGTGAGATAAATGACAAGCAATACAAACTAAAATATCTTTTTCTTGGTTTCTTAATAGCTGCAGTCAAAGTATTGGAAGGCTGTTTGCACAACTTCTAACGATAAGGTAAACAGAGTATTATTGATTATTGGTTTTTGGTTAATCCATTTTTGTCCAACAAAACTGTTTAATTTATTTTATTATATTTTATGTATTTGACAAGGACCAAGTACAAAAGCATTAAAAAACAAATACAAAAATATCAGTTCTTATAGTTAATTTCCATTTGCTGTCTTTCATTTAAGATGAGAAACATTATTTTAAACTAACCAACAATCTGATATTAATATTTTTAATCACCCAACAATCAATGATGTTTAATTAGTCCACAAATGTTCTGGATTCCATCATAAACGGCTTTTAATCTCAATTTCAGAATTTATCTAAGATGTGGAGAAAATCTTTGTTTCCTGGCAGAATTTTTTTGTCTCTGCTTTTAATAAGAAAAAATATTAAATTCTACAGCAGGAAAAATGATCTTAAGAGTAAATAAAGGACTTGTTAAATATTTGATGATCTCAGAATCCAGTTTACTTACAAAGCACTAAAAAAATGACAAGTTTAGGCAGGGTATTATAAAATATATCAAATCAGAAACATTGTTATTACTATTCAACCTCTCACAGTCTCTCAGTGCTTTTAATATTTGAGTTAACGGATATAACTGGTCATACAATCATGTGTTTGCTTTTATCTTAAATAAGAATTTCAATAAAATTATTTTTGTTGAATTTGAATGAAAGCTTTCCTCATTTCAAACTTCTTATCCGTAATATAAACCTGAAGAATAAGAGCTGTAGTTTAGCTCAGATTATTTAACTAAATACATTTTTGTTTGGACAAAAACAAGAATCTGTTTTTACCGAAGGCAGAAAAAAACTCGGAAAAAAAGCCTTCCCTCCAGCGCAGTGCAGGATCATTACATTATATTGTATTACATTATATTACATAAGCCCTCGGGTAAAAAAGCAGCATTTTCAGCCCAAAAAATAAAGATCCAGATTAGCTCCAGCTCAGCTAGCGGATGTTAGCAAGGTCACTGCGGCCGGGTTCCTTTCTACCGGCCCGTTCTTGCTAAAGCGGCGGAGTCCGTCAAGAAATATCAAATATTACGAGCTGCACGGCGTGTGCAGTCCTCTAAATGCTGTTGTGACATTACTCACTTGAAATCTTTGAAAGGACACCAGCAGGACGGCTAACCAACACTACGGTCGCCATCTTTCCGAGTACGGAAACCGCGTAGGCCAAAATGAAATGTGCGTATGTTGTTGAGTATCAAATGCGGGATTCGCTCCATTCTGGTCCACCGGCGGGAGAGTTGGTGGTAATAGAGCTCGAACCTTTATAAAATATACATCAGTGAAAAGAATGAACGTTCACCACGACTAGTGAGAGTCGCATGAAAACAGGGACAAACTGTTAGGGAGACATAAAGACACAAACAGCTGGTTATATCTTTAATTAAGTGAGAAGAGGAGCCAAACCCAATTGTCGCATATTTATTAGTGTATTACTAATGTTTAGCATTAAGTAATACATGAGAAGAGTTATTCACTTAACTCTTCTCATGCTTTTTATCTGGTCGATGTTACAGGAGATGTTGCGTATAATTTTCAGCTGTAAATATTGCTCAGACTCCGCTTACATGACGTATAAGGAAGTGGAAATGATGCAGACCCCAAATAAAAGCATTTATTTTGTCAGTTAATTCTGATGACCTGGGGGTTTCAGTGACTTTATAGTCCCATTAAAACACGGATGTTTGTTTCTCAACTATTCAAATAACCGAAAAATGAATGACGTTGTTCAGTTTCAAGTTTTCAACTCCATAAAGGGTTTGGATTCAACACAGAAAAAGACAAAAACAAATCAGAATTTTATGAACTTCTTTGTAGTTAAAAGTACATTATGCTTCGATTCTCCACATTACGTAAGGCTTTATTACCAAATGCATATTTTACAAGAATAACAGGATTTTTTTTGATCAAAATGCAGCACAACACTTGCACCACTCTATTATTTTTGACACCATTTTCATATGTTTTTATTTGAATAAATGTATTTATTTGTCATCAATATTACAGTCAGTGCCTGGAAACTTTAGACTAGAAAAAGAAACATACCTTAATTTGGTATCAGGTTGAATCCTGGGCGCAAAACACAAGAGGTGAGTGAGAAAAATGTGAAATTATTTAAACAAAATGTCTTTTAAACATTTATTTCAGCATAAAATACATAGAAATGACTTTGAGTTCTTGTATTTACAGCTACAATACATCATCTAAGGATTCAATTATTCAGCCCATACATTTTGATGATATGTGCTTTTCTATACGCTGGATCTGTAAAAAAACAACAAATAAAATCAGTTTAAATGAATTTTTTGCAACCAAAAAAGTTGGAGAATCTATTTGTTAAATAAAAGGGATCCTGGCAGAACAGCGCAAATCATATCTGGACAGGAAATGTCAACAAAACAACAATAAAGTGCTGGATCTCTAATACTGCAAGGCACAAACTATCAATAACAGGATTGTCTTTTTGCTTCTAATATAAAAATATTAGGAATAACAGACATACAAAGTGATCATACAGTAACACAACAAGTAGAACCTTGTCTAATTTTAAAATCTGCTCTGTTTTACATATTTATAAGAAAAGACAGCAGAAATATATACAATAGATTCTCTTAAAAATCCACATTTCAGGGTTTAATTCAATGAGACACAAACTATTCCACAATAAACAATAACACGAGTTATCAACTTAATCACTTAAAACGTATCTGATGAATATTTCTTTGCTGTTGTGATAAAAATCGTTTGGCTCAGCCGTTATTGGACTCAATATTTCAGCATTTTCACACCAACATGAGGAGAAATGAACAAGAAGCAGCAGGAGATTTTCTACGTTTTCCAGCTTTAATTCTTCTGAAGCTAAAAAGTCAAGCTTGGTTTTTTTTTTCGATGCACAGCAAAGATTTGATTCCAGAAATGATATCAGGCAGGTCCAGATGCTGCTGTAAATCTAATCCTGCGTCAAATAAAGTTTCATGTTTCAGATGTGATGAAATGAAACTGGATCACGACTTCTATAAAATACGGCCGATGACTTCAATTTGACCAGCTACCAAAACCAGAAGATGTCCGTCGTTGTTGATGTTTTTTCCATCATGTAGAAAAAACCCACTTCACTGAATTCAGGGTTTCTTCCTGTAAGTCTGGACCACAACATCCGTATTTCCCAGCGGCCCTGAACGCATCCCGATCCTCCCGGCCCGCTAGCCGTCTTTCCACTCTGTGCTCATTTCTTCTTGTGGTTTGATGATGATGTGGACCGGCCGCTCACCGCCTTCGCTTTCACACACTTCCTCCTCCGCCGAGGCGCCGAGGGGCCGCAGCCGTTCGCTGGACGCCATCTTTGATCCGGCCTCGGAGCCGTCCCTCTTCAGCTTGCTGCCATGTTCTGCTCCGACCTTCTCCGCTGTGCAAAAAACCAAAAACAGTGCAAACACCACAGTCATTACAGCTCCAGGATTTTTATTATAGTTTAGTTTTATTTCATTGTAACTTTTTGTTTGTCTAATTCTATTTTAATTAGTTTTAAAGTGCAGCTCCTAGTTTTTATTAGTTAAATATAGTTTAGCTTTAGTTTAGGTTTTATTAGATATAGTTTCAGTTCAAAAAGGTCAAAGTATTGTATTGTGATTATGTATTCATAGATTGTTATATATATTTGACTGTTTTCTGACTCAGCTGAAATTCAATGACATGTTTTAGAAAAGTTTCTGCTGCTTTGTTTTTGTTTTATGTTTTACAAAATGAAGGTTTGATAATTTACCTAAACTTTTTTCAGTCCACACTTTGTGTTCTTGACGACAGGAAATTAAACATTGATGATCTATTTCTGTAATAATTTTGTCTTTGTGTATTTTTTTTCTTTAATTTTGACTTGTGTATGGAAAAGTTTTTAAAAAAATTACAGATAAAATAAATCAATTTGAAGCATTGATTGGGTAATGAATACTCAGCAGAAAATAGTATTTTCAAGAAATCTATATAATTATTGTTGAACAACCAACTGACTGGCGTTTTCTCACAACCTTTGCTGTCGCCATTTTGCAAACTGATCGCCGCCAGGAGGATTATGGCGACACTTATGACATAAAAAGCTTGCGTTGGGAAAAAGTTTGATTCATAAACACAAAAACAGCAAATTGTATCTATAATTTCAGTGTGTTTTAGTTAGTTTTTACAAACTCTTTATGTCGTTCCAGTTAGTTATAGTTTTGCCCGTTAGTTTTTATTTATTTCAGTTAATGAAAATGATTTCTCAGTTTCAGTCTTTACTATTTAATAACGTCGGTAAACACGTGACCTGGTGCAGTTTATTCCCCAGCGTGCGTTCCTCTCACCAGGCCTGCTGTTTGCTTGTCTGTCTGCGCCGCTGCAGCTCTCCGTGCCCCTCTTCGCTGTCGGCTTGGTTCTGGATCTCACTTTGTTGAAGTTTCCTTCCAGGATCCACTGGTGCTGCAGCCCTTCATCGGGAGTCATCCTCTTCGTTGGATCCCAACTGAAAAGCAAAGCAAAGAGTCGCATCTAGAGAGCAAAGAGAAGCTCTGCGGAGTCCAGAAACGTTTAAACTCACGCGAGGCAGCGCTGGATGAAGTCCAGGAACAACGCATCGTTGGTTTTCAGCGCCGCTGACATCTCAAGGGAGTCGGGTTTCCTTTTCTTCCCTTTGCTGCTAGTGATGTTCCTCGGGTTTCCTTTGGAGTCTGCAGTCATAATGCAGCCGTGCATTTAAAAACAGACTCATAAAACAGGATTCAGTCAAGGTGAACGAACAAATAAAGGAATAACAACTGCAAAAGAAAGACTTGGAAAAATCCTAAAGATTCACCGTAACAGAAAACTTCTCTTGTGAGAGATGCTGGTTGTTTGTGGCTGATGACAGTAAGAATGGAGAGAAGACCTCTGAAGCTGGTCTGAAGAAACTACAGATAGTTATCTATATATTGTGCTCTTAACTGTTTTCACTTGTTATCAACTGTGAACAGGAGCTTTCTCAACGTTCTAGAACGTTCCTGTCAAATTCTGCAAATCCGCAAAGCTGCACTTTCATGATAAATGTTTGATTTTTAAAGTGCAGAAAAGCAGGAAGCATCTCCTACATGCAATTAACTGAAATTCAAGTCAAATTAAAAAATACTTCACTTATCCCTGGAGGTAAGTTAAATCATCTAAATATTTCTAAAGAGTTATCATTAGTGACGATGTGGACAGGAGGGATCTCCAGTAGCAGTCAGTCTGCCAAGGAATCTGAAGAGGCCTCTGACTGAAGATCGTCATAACATTTCAATATTGATTCCACAGCAACATGTCTAATGTCACATTAGATAATAAATTATTAATTATATTTATGAATTATTACATAAGCCAAACATTGATGCAAATTTTGATTCCCAACATTCTTTTTCATCTAGTGACTATTTTACGGAGGAGGATTAGGATCACTAAAAAAAAAATACGTTTTTTCTCAGGATTTTAACTTTTTGAAGTCAGAAAATTTCATAATTCAGATTTTTTTCCTCAGAATTCTGACGTTAATCTTCTGAGATCAAAATTCAGAGTTCTGAGAAAAAAGTCTCTATTTTGAGATTAATCTTCTACTATTTAAGTTAATCAGATAAATATTTTTAAAAATCTAACACTTCCTATTTTCCACATTTGCCTGCCTTCTTTTCAAACAAATTGTTAAGTAATTACGTGTCAAGGTGTATGAATGTGAATATGTTTGCAATAAACAAAATAAAACCATCAAAGTGTAGCTTTATGAATTATGGCTATGCAGCATCATAACTTACAGGACAGGTCAGACAGCTGGGCGAATAAAAACAGGCTCGACTGAAGAGGAAATAAAATTCTTACCGAAGAATAACTTCCTCCTTGATGCCGACTGGACAAAATCATTTGGAGGCGTCCCGAGAACCTGCAAGTTAAAAACCAGAACTCTTTAAGTCAACAAGAAGTAACAAGTTCTGAAGTATTTTCCTCCTTTTCAGGTTTTTCCGTCTTTCAAATTTAGAAGAAAATCTTTTCCACATCAGTGAAAGCTGGTTTGGAACATTTTGTTTGCTGAAGCGTGTCAGAGTTTGTGGGGTCCCACCTCCATGATGCAGGCGATCTGCTCCACCTCGCTCTCCCCGGGGAACAGCGGGTAGCCGGTGTAGAGCTCAGCCAGGATGCAGCCCAGGCTCCACATGTCGATGGCCATGCTGTAGGGGTGACCCAGGATGACCTCTGGGGAGCGGTAGAAGCGACTCTGGATGTAGGTGTACACTAACGATGGCGACAGGAAAGAAGAGAAAGAAACGACACATTACAGCCAGATTTTTTTTAATTTTTTTTCCTTTATTTAACCAGGTAAATAAAAATCTGATCTCATTTTCAAGAGGGACCTGGGCAGAAATCTGCAGTACACAACAACCTGGTTACAAAATAAAAATACAATAACATGATTATTTAAATGTTTCATTAATTTATTAAAACTGAAAATACAGAAATAATTTATTAAAAATAGAATTGTGCCTCCATTTTTTTCATTTTAAAAATTATTTTATGTTCTTGTGCTGAAGCTCATTGTAAATTAATTTATAATTTATATTAAGACCTTGACATCCGATTGGCTGCTGCTATTGAGACCCTGGCGTGTGATTGGTTGATTCAACCAGAAAACAACTCCCTGCATCCTTGTAGGATGTTAATTACAATTGATTATATATGTAATATGAATGAATGAATTTAATATATATAATTATGAATGACTGGCATAACATAACCACGTTATCTACCTGCTGCATGTATACATAATTATTTATTTTGTAATTATTTATTTTGACTATTATATCAAACAATTTCCTAGCCTGTGAACTTGTTTGCTGTCAAAGGAAATAAAGTGATTCTGATCAATTATTTTCTGTTCTAATAAATTAGTGACCATTTAAATTGTTTATTATTATTATTCAAATCTTTTTATTTGTTTTAAACATATTAAGAACAACAATGACACAAGAACAAAATAACAGGTGCTGACATCATATACTTAGTAAGATGGAAGGTGGGAAGGGAGGAGGGAGGGCTACAGTATATACTCAAGAGGACTTTGTCTCAAAATACAAAAGAAATGGCTGCCAGGTGATGTTGTACTGTTGAATTGAGTGTTTCAGATGCTCAAGCTTCAGATGAAACATAACATCTTCCATCCATTGTTTATGAGACGGAGGGGCAGCTCTCTTCCAATTGAATAATATTAGACGTCTTGCAAGTAGTGTCACAAATGCTGTGGCATTGGCCTGCTGCGTTGTTATTGGTGTAGTCGGAGGGACGACCCCAAATAAGGCAGTTAGTGCACTTTGATCAATATTTCTCTTGCATATAAATGTAATTGTGCTGAAGATTGACTCCCAAAAGGGGAGGAGCCTGGGGCAAAGCCAGAACATATGACTGAGATCAGCAGGGCTTAAATAGTTTAAATAATAGTTTGTGTCTCTGATCTTTGCTGTTTTATTTGATTATTTTTTTTACCTCTTTGCTGTTCGTAGCAGCTCGATCCGAAGTCGACCACCTTGATGTTCCCCGGCCCTCGCTGAGACAGAAGGATGTTCTCCTGTTGAAACATTTTCACACCTTCAGATTGACGCAGTACCGCTGCTGTCCACAGGAGGGCGCTCTCATGCTGAGCCAGTGAAAGCGCAGACCCAGCCGTCTGAACACTGAGGCAGCTCCGTACCGGTTTGAGGTCGCAGTGGATGATCTTCTCCCGGTGCAGCATCTGCAGGCAGCGCAGCAGGGCGTGGGCGAACCGCCGGATCAGCGCCAGGCTGAAGCCCTGGAAGTTGTTTTTTTTTATCAGTTCATAAAGGTTCACCCTGTCAGAAGGGACAAGGCAGGATTCATCAGGCTGCTGAAAAACATTCACAGGTTGATTAAATCACTTCTTTAAATTAGATCTTTTATGTGAGTTAACATTGCCTCATGTAAGGGTTGAGGTCACCCTGAGTTATCTCTGTAGTTAGGCTGAGTCAGCTGAAAGAACTAATTTGTACTTTTCAGGAAACAGAAAGTATTCCTGGTTCAGTTATTCTGCTTCCTTTTGTGTCTCTGCTCCGTCTTCTCAAAGCAGGTTCTGGTTCTGGTTCTGCTGGAGGTTTCTCCCTGTTAATATGGAGTTTTTCCTCTCCACTGTCGCCACATGCATGTTGGGGACGTCCAGCAGGAGTCACATCTGTGTTTCCGTTGACCTTAAATCTTTGCTAATAGGAATTCTGAAAGTAAATTAGCTTAAAGCTGCAACTTTAAATGTTTCACATATTTGTTGAAACTGTCGCCATGTTGTGACTAAATGGAGCTCTTCACCTCCTGCCAGTGTGATCTAGAAACAATCAATCAGAGCCAGGAGGCGGGGCTTAGTGCTTTCAATCATGCGCCCACTCTCGCTCCCACCCCTTGATCTTTGCTACACTGCAGCTAGCATACCCTGTTGTTAACAGCTAGGCTAGTTAGCATTACGTTTACATGATGTAAAACACTTTTACCTGCCATGACACAAAAATGTGCTTTACAAATAAACTTGATAGATTGATTGTTTGATTGATTCATTAGTGATTTTAATGGCATTTCTTATTTAATAAAAACACCAATTGTTATTCTTAAACATGTTGGATTAATGTATAATGGAAACGGGGCTCCTGACTCGATGCTCTGCTGGATTTCTTTAGATAGAAACTTTTTAAACCAGTTTGAATAATAAGCATTTCTGTTGGACTCACATTAAGAACCTGCACTGATTGTGCTCTCAGGAACAGACTGGACCTGCTGCTATTTCCTGCTTCTGGTGATAAGCATAAACGTCTTCAGAGTAAATGCAACTGGATCCTTCGCACCACGAAGCATGATGGGGAAAGAGATAGGCCCCGATCAAGGCTTTAACTAAAGGATACCATGACAGTAATGTTAGACAAGGTGCTAGTCCCCTAAAGGTCACTCAGACTGAGACACACATAAAACTTCATCCCTTCAAATGCAGATCAGTGGTTTACACACAAAGGAAATCTCTCAGCTCCTCCGTCCGTCCAGCTGCCAGTGAAACTAGGAATCCACAGAGTGGGGTTCAAGGTTGGGGCTTGAATGTGTTAAAGGTGACACGCCTCCAATTAGAGGATCAATTATTCATCAGAGTTGATCATCTGCTGCTGGTACTGACCCGAGGAGTTCAAAGGAGATGCAGAGGTGGTTCCGGAAGTAAAAGTGCTCCTTCATGTGGATCACGTTGTGCAGGTTGTCTTTGTCTTTCTTCTTTATCACTTCCAGAATCTTCAGCTCCACTAGAGCTTGGTGATGAAATCTGCAGGAAAGGAAAACGCAGAAATCCGTTAAGACCCTGAAACTAAAAGAAAAATGTGTTTTATTCAGAGTTAACGCTGCAGAGCCTGAACGCAGATGTTTTAGGATAAAGTTGATGAAAGAAATCTGCGGCACTTTGCATCCATTTTGATTTCTGCATCACTGAAGTGGTGGAAAACCCCAAAGACTCACGGCTCTAACTAACAGGCATTTATATCCAACTGTGCCTCTCAGTGGGGAAGGAAAGGTAAGCTAACACCACTTAGCGCTGACTTCCAGCAGGCTAAATCTGGTCTCAACAAATTGGCAGACTCGTAAAATGTAAACCGATCACGGTGGAAGCATGTGGGAGGATATTACAACGCTATCAGATGTTGAATAAATGCCAAAAGATGGCTGCCGGTCAGCTTCAAGTTGTTTATTCTGCAGCGCAGAGAGGAGAGGATTTTAAACGTTTGGTAGATAAAACAGAAGCAGGAAGTGTGAACCTTTTCTTGTTGCGAATCATCTTGATGGCGACGAGTTCGTTGTTCTTGTGGTCCAGACATTTTAGGACCTGGCCAAACGAACCTTTCCCGATCACTTCAAGAACTTCAAACCGGTACGCGATGTGGTCATGGAGCACCTGAAGGCAGCAGAGGCGACAACATGAAGTCCACTTAACAGGATTAATCAGATCAAACATGATCAATCCATGACTCAATAATCATAAACTAATTTAGTAATAGATCAATCAATAACTGGAGAACTTTTAAAAAAGCCGTTTGCAGAGAGAACAACATGCTCAGAGCATTAATAAAACCAAAACTGCACAAAAATATAAACATTTTACATTTAAGAAGAAGAAACGTTGGTCTGTAAATCTATTCTAACCAGAACTCGTCCAGCTGCAGCTTCTCCTGGTTCTGATTCTGCAAAGAAAATATACTAAACTGCTTTTTCAATCCCATTATCAATAAAAATAATCAGCAGATCAGTCCTGGCGTTCGTTCAGTCCAGCAGAAAGGCTGCAGCGTCTCACAGGTTCATGTTGGGAGGATTTAATTAGCTGCAGGTTAAACTACAGGAACGCTGCTGCTGCATTTTAGGAAATAAAATGTTTATTTTCTTATTTAAAAAATGAATTATTTGCTTATTTCAAATTCAAAAATACTTTATTGATCCCAAAGGGAAATTAAATTATTTTTTTTATGTATTTTTATTGCATAAAAAGGCGTAAATAAAAAATCTGTAGATTTAATCATTTAATCTTCAGAATTATTGCTTTATAAAATAATCAATTGAAGTTGCAGCTTCACTGTGATTATGCACGTCCTGAATGATACCTCCCAGCCTGTCAGCCGTATTGACCTGTGGACGACCCTTTAGCGAAGCTTCAGTAGCTTTACCCGGACGTAGCTCCCGTGTTCGTCGTCGTATCCGTTGTTCTGCGCCGCTCCCTGGGAACCTTCGATCTTCTGCGAGCCCAGACCCAGGAACCAGACCTCGGCGTAGTCGCTGACCTCCTGCTGCTCGAACTCCGTCAGCCGCTCCTGGAAGTTACTCAGCGCCTCTGAGGAAGGAAAACGCTACGTTAAAATCATAAACTTTATGTCTGATGGGTCAAAATCATTAAATCAAAAGGAGTTGAGGGCCAGAAAAATATCTTACATGGTGCGATTTTTGTTTGTGGTTTTAACAGTCAATCACTCCGTTGTAACAGAGGTTGACTATTACAACAGAGTCAATCCTCATCAGAGTGACCCCGCCCCCACCAGAGTGGCCCCGCCCACCAGTGTGACCCCGCCCCCACCATGGTGACCCCGCCCCCACCAGATTGGCCCCGCCCACCATGGTGACCCCGCCCCCACCAGATTGACCCCGCCCCCACCAGATTGACCCCACCCCCAACAGGGTGACCCCCTCCCCCAACTCACCTGCAGGCGACATGGGCAGCCGCTGTCCTTCGTACACTCGTTCCTTCTCCATCTTGTTTCCAAGCGCCTTCCCGTTACGCGACATGGCCGCCTTGTCCGTCGCTGCGCCATAACGCATCGTGAACTGCTGAGTTGACTTTGACCTCTCGACCTTCCGCAAAAAGAGAAAACTTTCAGTTTTTTCTACGAGGCAGTTGAAAGTGTTTAGGAACGGATCTGCTGCTGCCATCTGCAGGTGAAGCTGTGAATGTCGGGCTCACCGTTTGGTAGTTGTTTTGACCTCCTCTGTTGGTGATCTGCGGCAGGATGTTGTCCGACTGCTGCTGCTGGTTTTTGGCGTTGCTGACGACAACCTGGACCACCGGGGTCTCCAGCTGCGGCAGGGACCCCAAACCAGAGCTGAACTTCTGCAATTCACAGAAAAACTGGTTTCACTTTAAGAATCACTGGAATCAAACATTTATACCAGTTCCAGAAAAGAAGGAACAGACATGATATGAAAATATATATATGGAAAAATGTAACAAATCAATAGAGATGGATTGAATTTGCTAGCGCTGTAACTGAACCACTGGTCGGTGACTGGAACTCATTCTGTACTGGGAACCAGTCAGAAATTAACAGCAATAATTTGTGTTATTTGGCCTCTGAAAGGAAGAAAAATGGGTTTAACTCTGACTGTTCTAGACTAAGTTTTTACTAAACTAAATATTTAATTAACAAGCTGGTGAACTGGTGCTGTAGGTAAAATTATAAATGTCTGTATCGTCATTAAAACGACTCATTCTGTTGTCTAGTCTCACTTTTTTACCGTTGAATTGTGACCTCTGACCTTAACTAAGGCAGGTTTTCTTGGTCTATTAAAACTAGTTTGATCATCTGAAACATTTAATTGTGACAAAAAAACAATTAAATGCACAAAAATGTAAAAACATTGACCAATAAATGAAAAACTTGATGCAGTTGTTTTTAGACACTAGCTGCAGAATTCCCCCTCTGTCTCTATAAGGAGTCTGGTTCTGGTTCTGGTTGTTTCTCATCAGTTAATTCTCTCTCAGTTTCCACCCCCGTCATGGCGGCTCAGGTGTCCAGGACCCCCGCAGGCAGCGGCTGGAATTACGGCTCAGGACCGGGCCTCGTGGCGGGCTTTGACAGGGCCTGTCTGCGGCGTCTTTGTGGGGAAGCAGCCTGCTTTTCTCTGCCTGACACTGTGATTGCTCTCGCAGCACGATTACATGTGTTGCAGCCATGCGGCGCTCAGTTCCTACAATGACGGACAAAATTAACCTCCTGTCTGTCCCACGACACAGAAACCTCCCAACGTCTGCGGATGTAGTAAACGGCTGCATACTTTGCTCTGAGTCATTCGTTTCTATACAGTAGATATTTATATTATTAAATCTGATGTGATCTGCTAACTTGGTTATGATGCATGGAGATAAGGCTAAATATAGCCACAGGCACATGCCACAACCTGACTGAGGGAACATGACGTTTAAATATGATGCTGTTGAATCAGAGGCAGCGAGACGTGAGCATGTACACATCTCCACACTGCAAATAAATATCAGCAATAATCTGATTTATTTAGCCTGTCATATGAGAGAAACATTTTCACCAAGTTATTCATTCATTCATAAATGTCACAGTTTCAGACAAAAGATACATTAATTTAGTTAGCAGGATAATATATTAAAACTAAATATTTAGCTCCCATTTAAATATTTAGCTTTGAGCTAACTCAATATTTAGTTTGCAATTAAGCAGAATGGGTTATCAAAATAAAAGCAGGTTCTTAGTAACATTAAACTCCTGCTGAAGCATCACTGCTGTAGATTCATCGGTAAAACGCCTTTATTCCCTTCAAATCAGCTCATCTTCTGTTTTATGAAGTTTGTAAAGAGGTTTGGAATACCAGGCTTTTATTTTGGTAGTCTACTTCTGGTTTCATTACATGTGTGGAAGGATTCAGGCTTCTGCTGATGGTTTCAGCGCCAGTGGAAAAAGATGCTGCAGCAGCATCATGCGGGGATGCGTTGCTGCAGCATCATGCGGTGCTGCAGCAGCATCATGCGGGGATGCGGTGCTGCAGCAGCATCATGCGGGGATGCGGTGCTGCAGCAGCAGCATGCGGGGATCTGGTGCTGCAGCAGCAGCATGCGGGGATCTGGTGCTGCAGCATGCGGGGATCTGGTGCTGCAGCAGCATCATGCGGGGATGCGGTGCTGCAGCAGCATCATGCGGGGATGCGGGGCTGCAGCATGCGGGGATGTGGTGCTGCAGCAGCATCATGCGGGGATGCAGCAGCAGCATGCGGGGATGCGGGGCTGCAGCAGCTGACCTGTGAGCAGGGTCGGTTCAGTCCGATGCGGCTACTCTCCACTGGGAGTCTGTGAGGGTGAGGGAACGCCTCTGGCCGAGACGCCTGCAGGAGAAACGGGACAAACTTCATGAAAATGTTCAACAAAACAGGAAGAAGAAAAAAAGTGACTTTTATCGCTTTACTTTTGCATTATAGCAACTTTAATGGCCTGTTTTCAACTAAACGCAAATGCTGGAAGGAGCTGAGTAAAATAATCATCAAACTGCTTGTTTGTGCTGGCTCGGTTCTCCAGCCTCTTTAGCAACCCGCAGCCTCTGGGCATCTGAGCCGGGTTATAACCAGGCTAGTAAAAATAATGCACAGTGATCCGAAAATAGATCGCTCCTGCAAAAACCCAGCAACAACGGCGCTCTCCGTGCTCCCCCCGCTCTGCAGGTGCGCTTCGGTATGCGCACCTGCAGAGCGCATACCGATCACGATGGAGATCAGGACGCAGAAAACTCCCAATGTCCCAGAAAACAAAGGCTGCAGCACAACCAGGTTATTATAGTTCACTAAACTAACCAAAACTGAAACTCAGAAAACATTTTCATTATCTGAAAATGTTTTCATGTGTTTATAAAAACTAACAAAGACATTGTGAAATTTCGTGTTTATGAATTTACTTATTAGCATTTTGAACTGATGTAAAATTGATTTTTTTTCTCTCCCACACAAGCAGTTTATGTCAGCAGTTACCAAATTACGGCGCACCATATTCTTCCTGTCATGTATAAGACGATATACATGATATATAGCATTATACAGCCTGATAACACATTCAGTTCATCTCATAAAATTTGAGAATATTGTAAAAATAAAGGGTTTTTGTACGCGATGAGTCCACCAGAGGGCGCACTGACGGTGGCTACTAGCTAACAGTCTAAGTCCAACACAATTTTCTACTTAAAATCTTTTAACAAAATTATGACATCATTCATTTAGAGAATTATAACATTGTCTAGGAAAATAGTTCCTCTTAAACAAGTAGTATTTTAAGTTAGACTTTATTGATGCAGTTTTAAAATATCTGGAAGTATTTCAGACAGTGAGGCGACAACAAGCCACAAAATGGCGGCAGCAAAAGAGTCAATTCTACAAGAACATATTTATAGAAAATTATATTTTCATTACCCAAGACCTTTGTGAATTTAAGTGTCAAAAACTAAAACTACTATTATAATAAAAACTAAGTTAAAACTAAACCATATTTAACTAATAAATACTAGCAAACACACTCTAAAAACTAAAATTAAATGAATTAGACAAAACGTCCAAACATAATAAAACTGAACTATAATGAAAGCCGGCCCTGTTGAGCCCCAGGCTGGTCACACCTGAATGATTCAGGCCGCCATGCAGGGCAGAGCCGGCTTACACGTGCTCCATTAATCATCCTGTGCTGGGTGACAGCATACGGCTGAATAACGGCTTATCTTCAGGTGGAGATTTGCTCTAAAGCCCGTCCAGCGCTGATCGGGATGAGAGCTGCTACAGGTGCAGCTTCCACATCGTAATCTCAGAGCATTTCTGACCGACCGGAGGCCGGAGCGAAGCAAACTGCACGCCACCGAGGGGAAAACATCCTGAACCAGAAAATAACCTCAGAAATGAATTTTGATTTATTGTTATCAATTCTAATTAATTATTACATTTCTCCTGTTTGTTCAATGAAAGTATCGACAAATACCAATAAATTTGGAAATACATCCACTGTGTGCAGCAACTCATTTCTTAATGTGACTGGTGTCCTAAAAAAGAGCTTTAGAAATGGGAATGTTTTTCTCCGCTGTGACACAGAGTTGACTGACAGCCGCATTTAGCAATTTTTCAGACACAAAACAAAAAAACCAATCAGAATCAGCAGGTCTGGTTTTTAAATGTTGGTAAAAATTGTAATTGGTGCTCTGCTAACAGCTAATGAATCCAAAGTTCAGACCTTAAACTCAGATTTGTTTCTTCATTCTTTCAGCTCCACATTTTTAAATGAAAGCATGTGCACCTTTTTTAACCACACTTTTTCCATCCACTCAACTTTCCATTAATATGCTGGCATAAAGCACTGTGTGCACCAGCTAATTTAGAGTTGGTCTTTGTGTGGTCAGAGCACATAACGTAACATTTCTGAACTAAAGTCGAGTTTCTGAGCTGATTGTGAGCCAGGAAGTTTTTCTAAACGCTGCAGGCGGCCATTTTGCTCGTTTCCTCAGGCGGTCAGCCCGACGTCTCTGACATAAAGAAAACAGAAAGAGACGCTCCCATCTCACGCTGTGTTGAATTTTACAGGACAACTGTTTATGATTTACTACCAGATTATAACTCAATCCCCCATTTGAGAAAAGGATGAGCAAGTCCTTTATATCTGCTGTAAATAAATACGTTTTGATCTCTGCATGCACTCTGATGTGTGATTTTGGATCTTTTATAAAATAGTCAAGGACTGTAAGGCACTTTTTAAATGTTTTTAATAACTGAGTTTTCCTGTGTGAGTTTAGTTTTATTGTAATTAATTGTGGAAGCTCCTGTTGTTCATTCAGGAGGTTAAAGTTCATGCGGTTTGGTTGGGTTCTGACCTCTGAGGTTCAGTGTGTGACAGCATGTAGGTCACTGTAGCAGGCCGGCTGTGGAGATCAGCTGTAAGCTCATGAGCACCAGACAGGTGAAAACGTGTCAGAGGTAAATCAAACTTAACCAAATATCAGCTGATATGAATCTTCATTAGCACCAAATCGGTCCAAAGTGAGTTCTGCAGCTAAAAGCAGTGAAAAACGATCCCAGAGTTTATAACTGGAACGAATCAAGTTGCTGATTCCAGGTGTGTGATGCACAGCTGCTGACGGAGAGCAACCGAAGCCTGAAGTAACGCTGACTTTGTCCATGCAGCTGCAGGGCTTTGCTTAATCCTTGCAAATGTGTGAGAGGAGCTTCATGTCCAGGAGGGTCAGTTGGTCAGAGGGTCAAACCGAGGCAATAAAACAGCAACCAGAGTTAACATCAACAAACTGTAAACCGCTCACACCCTCATCTGTCAGGAGGTTAATTATTAGGGTAAAATCAGCACATCCTGTCATCTCTGCTGCAGATCCTGACCTGCTCTCCGCTGCCAACCAGGAGGCCACCAACACAGAGCTGAGCAATTACCACGACTTTTAGTCCGTTACGATCCCGGAGCAGCAACGGTTAAATTTAATCAGTCCCCATGTACGGAGTGAAAAACACACCGCAACACATTTAGACTTATGGAATCTGTCAGCACAACAAACACTGAAATAAATGGGGCGAAACGACGACTGAAATAGAAATGGATCAGATTTTTCATCAGAACTTGGCATGCGTTCAGGAGAAAGAGGCAGAAGTTTGACATCGGGTGCAGGTTGGACGACAAGGAGGAGAAACCAGAAATATTCTCAAACTTTGCAAGAATTCACTCTATAAAGCCACAAATCAGATCAATATAAAGCTAGAGGTCAATTCCAGCTGTAACTTCATTTTCAAGTTAATCTAAAAATGAATTTAAAGTTTGAGTCTGTATCCAGGCAGAAACAGTCCACATCCCACTCAGGTTTAGTTATGATGTGTGGAATATTTCTTAAATTATCAACTATCCACTTTATTCTTTTCAGCTAACATAAAATTCTCATGAAATACAGTTTATTCCAAACTGTACCTCACCTTGTTGTTTATTTCTGGTAACATGCCGTTTCCTCTCAGATTGGCAGCTGAAACTTTATAAAATCCAATAAAGAGTCATTATTTCCAGCTCAGGTGCAGACTTTCCAGAATCTGTCTTTGTGGTGAATCCGCAGCGATGAGTAAAATCCTGGTGACTGATGAGAATCCCAACCCAAACCTCCTGCACTCCCGGTTTTACGCGCACCGGGTAATGCGCTGTCGTCACAGCGGAGATTAGCGAGCGCGACAAGCTGTCGACGGGTGCCTGGAGGAGCCACCTGTTCGGGTTCCCGCTGACAGCTGGGGATGGACCGATATAGGTCTGTTTTTAAAAGTCCGTCCACCTCCAACCAGCTTATTATGACCGAGGCGCTTTGTGAGAGAGAGGAGAGCTTAACGCACAGCCGGAGCGCAGCGCGGCGCAGAGCGCGGCGCGGACAACAGAGACAGTAAATAACGCGCAGACAGATCGCTCTCAAGATGACTGAGAGCCTCCGACCCAAGCAAGGCGTCTCATGTAGTCAAGCTGTAAATCTAATCGTTCTCTGTGAAATAGTTGCTGTTTTGGACGTTTTTCACTGGAGGAAACTGAATCCATGGTCACATTAGAAGGAAAACTGTAAAAACATGTGGAAAATTTTAAATATCAACACGATGAGTTGATTTCAAAATCTTTAAATGGTTGAAATGTGAACTTGCAACATCAATGAGGAAGGATGCAGTTATTGCTGCATCACGTTACAGAAATCAGGGAGTTTTATGAAGAACTGGAGGACGAAGCAAAGCAAAGGCTGCCGTTTGTAAAGTTACACAATCATAATTAACAGCAATATTTAATTTGCAAACTCAATATTTAGTTTGGTTTAGTAACTAAACATTTAGCTGGCTAATTAAATATTTAGTTTGTAGCTAAATAGTTTCTTTGCTAACTAAAAATTTAGCCCCAAACAAAACATTTACTTTTCCAACTTAAGATTTAGCTTCACACTACATATTCAGTTATTAAACTAAATATTAAGTTTCCAAACTAAATATTTAGCGTACTAACAAACCATTTGTTATATTCGTGTTTGATAAGAACCAGGCGTCGTGTGTTGCCCAGATACCTTTATTAAAGTATCTTTTCACTCATC